>CALYLW010002195.1:0-62746 GCA_944989445.1 Ampullaceana balthica | reverse complement strand
TATTTATAATATATTAATATATATATTTATATAAATATTTATATATATATAATATTATATTTATATATTATATATAATATATATAATAAATTATATTTAATATATACTATATATATAATATTATATATATAAATAATTTATAAATTAATATTATATAATTTATAATATAAATATATATCTATAATATATATTATATAAATTATATAATATATATATATATATATATAATTATATATATATATTAAATAATATATATATATATACATAAATATATATATTATATAATAATATATAATATTTTATTATAAATATATATATATATATAAATATTATTATATTTATAATATACTATATTATATAAAATATATTATATATTTCATTTATAATATATATTATATATTATATTTAAATTTATATATATAATATATTATATAATATATTATATATTATAAATATAATAATATATATAAATATCTATATATAATATATATTATATATATATATTATAATTATTTATAAATATAATAATTAAATAATATATATTATAATATATATATAATTATAATATATATAAATATATTATATATATAAATATTTCATATATATATTATATATTATATATATATTATATATTATATAATTATATATATATATATTATATATATACTATAGTTATATATATATAAAATATATATACCTATTTATATATTAATATATATATATATATATATAAATATATATATTTTTTTAAATATTATATCATAGATATATTTAAATATATAAATTATATATATATATACTATAATTCTTTATATATATTTATATTATATATAAATATATTTATATTCTATATATTTTATATTTTTAAATTCTATTTATATAAATTTATATTTTTAATATATTTTTTTTTTTTTAATTTTATTTATTTTTATTTTCTTTGTTATATTTAAATATAGATATTTATTTATTTTTAAATTTTTTTATATATTTTTTTTATATATTTTAATTTTTTTATTTTTTTTTTATATATATTTTTACGTTTTTATATTTAAATTTATATTTTACGCATATAACTTCTATATTAATATCATATTATTTATTTGTTTAAGGCACACCATTTTGTGTGTAATTCCAGGCATTCTACTTAGTTTGCACATAAGCAGATGATGGTTTCAGCGCGATAGTATGATATTTTTATGTATTTGTAAACTATACTAACAATATATGTTACAGGCAATGTGTGAAATCACAGACGATTACTATTGTATGACCCCTGTAGGCATGATGGTTTCAGGCACAAAGTATGATGAAATTGCTAAAATCTTTTGCATGACGTCTGCTAGGCATTCTATGGTAATGCGGGGATCTTTTACGGCAAATGTCTATAACTAGAGCACAACAAATATCGTTATTGATAATACGTATTTTAATGTGGAGTTATATACACATAAGTACATGATGCTTGAACGCTCGTCTTTATTTATTTTTCTAGGTCTACCTCTGTTTCCATCATACTTGGATAAAAACATCGTCAGGTATAAGGGACGACGTGTGTGTGAGGCCTACTTTAGCTTGGCAGCCAACGAGAGCTTCGTATGGTGATCTCGAATCACAGAATGAAAGTTGTGTTCTCTTGATGCTGGAACTCTTCACTCCAGTGGCCACAGGTTATTTCATCTTGCATCCAAGCACACAGCATCATTTTCGATGCTAGTTAGCTCTTTCGATGCTCTCACTGGCTTTGTATGTGGCGGGCATCCCATGCATACGATCTCAAAGTGGACCAAGTACTCCTTTAGAGCTGGTTACCACAATTTTTTGAAAAAGTCATCTCTGCCGTTATTGGTACCTGTAGGAAACTTTTGGAGAACTCAAGCAACGTAATATGTCTATTCACACTGCGCTGATATGTCACTTCTAGTGTGTCCTCATACTGGTCTTCAGGGCCCTGAGATACCTCACGTACTTGGTGGGATGATCTTGACTACACCATTATACTTGCTATTCCCATCGCGGATGGGATGGAATGTCAGATAGAGGTCGACCTGGACATACGAGTGAGTATGAATTCGAAATATATGACCTTTGTCCTGAGTTTACAATGTAGTTTTGTGACACCTAGTGTTTTTTCTGGCACGGTTCCACTAAGGTACACATTTAATATCGCAGTTTTTGTAAATATCATGACGGGTGTAGCGTTCACTGTATTATTCGGTGTAATTTGAATAGTTCTTTCTAACATTTCCTGTCCCGTCTCCTCCATACCTCACATATGGCCACTACGGGCTTGGAGTCCACGACATAAAACAGGAATGGCTACTCACGCCCTTCTTTAACAGGGTAGCTCATACTATCTCTTATTTTCCGCCATCATGACATCATAGTTGTTAATAAACCAGCCATAGTACCTGGTTCTTGGCGTAATGGTGGTCTTAGCCTAATTTTCACATCGTCCACAACTACTTTTGGTATACAGTTTCGGTTTTATAAAAATCGCTTCGTTTTTAGCAGCATTGGATCTTTACGTTAGATAATCTCCTCGTAGAACCGTCATTGCATGTCATCATGGACGTGATGTCCAAGCACCTACTATTCTCTTCACGACATGGTTCAAACAGCAACTCACAGAAACGGATTATGAGAGAATGTCTGTGGAATTCTCGAGCGGATGTTATATACTGACATCGTGAGAATGTAATTTTCTGCAATATGTCTTTGCATTGGTAGTGATAAACACTCGTCCGTACAGCTACAAATCGCTGCTGTCTTACAATAACTTTTAACACTCTCATGGGCTGTGATCGCTCTATCTATCTATCAACGTAAACCAAGAGGCACCGCCAACATCAGTGGCTGGAAAAAATGGCAACCGTAGGCCACTTACATACTTTGCCATGATGACCAACTCGGCATTTCTATAGAATGGCACTAGTGCGATGTGACAATAGCATCACTTTCATTACGTTGCCTGAATAACACATCATGGCATTATCTATACATTGCGCTGAATTTCACTCACTTTGCCTGTACAAACTAATATATATATACACATATATACTACACATCACACACCTTATTTATTGATAGATATATCAGAAAGATAGATATATAACACTCATCTATAATATCAAGATAGTCTTTATATGAAAAACTGTATTTGCATTGTATTGTTTGACTCAATCTTACTTATAGCACCAGTATTGTCGACCAGTGTCTTTAACTTGTATCATTAGTTACAGTTGTTTTGTTATCTATAATACTTCTACATCTTTCATAACTGTTGTAGATGTGTAGACAGGTGTCTGAATCTTTGAACAGACTGACTGCTTGTCCTTGCAGCATGTACATGGCGATAGAAGTTTATAACACATCCCAATGAATGTCAGGATGAACCCTATCGTAGGACCTTCACGTGACACCACAGTACCACACGACACATCGTTGGCCTCTCTGGGGACGTATATAAGAGATTATTTATGGGTGTTAGCATTTAAACACACAGTTTGAATATTAGTTTCATTAATGCACGTAAATTGACACACCTTGGAGGGTTTCCAGCCATCGATGGCCACATCCAGTGTTTTACACCAAGGAGACGTTCAGATACGTTCAGTCATGTAATGTTCTGTCTACGCAGTTGCAGTATTGTAGTGAACGTAATCACAATACTAGTCTATGTACTCAATGCATTATAATCCACAGAGTGGAGTAAGGTCTGGTCACCGATCGCTGGACCGAGGCTTGCCCAGTCGTGGAACGTAAAATGTAAACAATAATGCATCAGCCGGTACTTCAGGTCGACAGATGTTGACGTCAACGACGTGAGATGAAATGTCACGTGACAAATAACACTACCGTGTATTATTGATATTACATATGCACGTATTTCTATTGAGATTAACTATAAAATGCATTTAATCTTTAATTATCGGTAAGTTCACGATCGCGATCTGACATTTTGATTCACGAATTGCATTGTTAGGTGACACAAGTCACCATGTGCCAAATTTACAGGACCTCGATGGTATTACGGGATAAATAGGGTCATGTTTTTACAATTTTGTTTTTCGCCACGACGTACGAAGAGATAGAGATCACGACCGAGTAGTGACAGAGTTTTCGAAGATTTGAATATAAGTGGATTTTGTTTTTGAACCGTAAAAAAGAAAACAAGTAGTTTGACTATATATCACAACGTATATATGAGACATAACTAAAAGTATTTACAAATATTTACAGACTGAATCTGTTTCTGAACTCAACTTTGCTTCATAACCCCGTGGGGGGTGGGATGGGGGGGGAGAGAAGTACTGGTCACCGATCACTTGAACGAGCTCAGCGTGACACGTAATAGTACACAAAAGCACGCCGGTACTTCGATGGGTCGCTATACGCGTCAACTCTAACTCTCACGTGGGAAAAAAACAAATATAGAGAATTTGATATTACATAAGTTATATAAGGATAAACTAAAAAATTGCATTAATTTAATTACGGTACGTTCGATCGATCTGAAATTTTGATACGATGCATTGTTAGGTGTGAGATGGTACGTGTGCCAATTGCAGCTCGATCGGATCATGGAAGTGGGTCATTTTTGACTTTTCTTTTTCCGCACCGCCCAGACAGAGAGACAGAGATGACGACAGACAGAGACGGCGGTTGAATGTTAATATAAGGGATTTAAAATGATCCCACTTCATGTCCTCTATACGAATTGAAATTTGCACAGAGACTAGTGTCACACTAAAAATGACTATGTGTATCAGACATTTTAGATCGATCGATGAGAGATGAGAGAGCGGCAGATACGGGAGCGGGAGGCGTAGGGAGGGTTGAGGGGGAGGGAGGCGACGAGAGAGAGGAAGGGAGGGACCGAGAGGGAGGGAGGAGAGAGAGAGGAGGGAGCGAGAGAGAGAGGGAGAGAGAGGGAGGAGAGTAGGAGTAGAGAGAGGAGAGAGAGACGAGAGAGGGAGAGAGAGGAGAACGAGAGAGGGACGGGAGGGAGGGAGGGAGGGAGAGGGTGAGAGAGAGCGAGAGAAAGAAAGAAACGAGAGCAAAGAGAGACAGATGAGTGAGAGAGAGAGAGAAAGAAGGAAAGAGGTGAGAGAAAAGAGAGACAGAGTGAGAGAGTACGGACTATTATACGAAAACGCTTTAATGTCATGGTCGCTCGCGTATTGGCTTTTGTGTTCTGCCCTATTACCGTACTCGACACACACTTATAATTCAAATGCAGTTGTACAATTTGTTTCTTAGTGTACTTTTGTATTAATTAAATCAGTAGCCTAGCATATAGAATATAAATAATTACAGTCATAACTTTAAGATTACATCATCAATATGACAAACTGGTTTTTGTCCTAACAAATATCATTATCGGCAACAACAAAAAATCGGCAATATCGGCAATATCGGCAAAATGAATATTGTAGACCCCTAATTAAAATTCATGTATATAAAAACTAATATTCTTTAATTCTGTGTCTCATGGCGGCAAAACATATATGTGCTTTTAGAGTGACGAGGTAAGCCTCAGAAACAGAAGGCTCCGAAGTCATTGGGATTATTTTTTTTAAAAACTTTTTAAACTGCATGAGCTACAACGCTTGACATTTTTAAATGCTTTATCATGCCCTTGATCTAAAGCCTTAAAATATCATGGTTTTTGAGGTCTTTTGACACTTGACGAAAATGGTCACTTAAGCCTTATGTTATGAGGGTTACATAAGTAGCGTAGGTAGGGGTGCGGATGCACCAAATTACACAATGCATGGGTCAAAGAAATGAACACCATCTCCAGTTGAATAAATTGCATTTATTACCACCGCACTCATTGATTGATCTCATAATTTCATAAGGTGATAACTGATTATACTTAAATTATCCACTGCTCTAACAATACAAAATGCGTTCTCTACTCGAAGTTTAGATACTGATGCAGAGAATGTGTGCATACCAGAATCGCAGGGAGGGAAAAAATATGATTTAACAGTATTTTTTTATTTCGTGGTGATAGGAAGCTATATTTCTATATGAGAACTACTCATTTTTTATTGATACACTAAACGATTAGTCGTGCTGGATTTACCTATTTGCTATAACAGCTATAGCTAGGGTTACCAGATGTCCGGTTTTGTACCGTACTGTCGGTATTATCGTTATTTGTACAGTGGGGAACTGGAGCAGATACCGGACATTTTACATTTAAATATTGTGGCAGCGACACATAAAATCGACATAGTGTCCGGTATTTTTGAGACTGCCACTGGCAACCCGTAGCTATAGCATTAGGGTCAGCTTCTTGTGTGTGCCCACACTCATCCAGGTACTTTGTTTCACAGTTGGCACTGACATATATATATATGGGACTCTCAACTAAGGACCCACACATATCTCAAATAGCTTAGCGGTACATCCTAGTCGGAAACGGCTCTCACTGTATTTAGTTGGACGATTTTTAGCGTCGGGGCTGGGCTACAAACGTACGTCAATTTATTTTGTTTAATAAATTGTGTTTACATCGCAATCGAGCTTATATAAGACATACGTTGTTTATGAATTATAATTAAGAGACATACGTATATCGGTGATAAAACAGTTGCTAAATCATACAGCCACTAGATCGTAAATATCATATAGAGATGCCCGAACTAGGCTGAACAAAAACAGTTATTGTTGAAGTTGTACACTATATGATGCCACCAAAAAAGGTATATGGGTAGAAGGACTCATTCACGAGGACCAGTCATGGCGAGGTTTCTGTTGATGTTTACATGTATAACGTTTGTTACTGGAGTCTTGAGACTGAGCCTTCTTTCTGTCTAGTATATTTATCATTATCGTACAGCAAATATATAAATATAAAAGAGTCTTCTAAAATAATAAACGTTCGAAGAGACATAGGGTATACAAAACATTTTTCTAAGTCTGTATGCTCAAAAACACACATACAAAGGATACTCGTTCTTTCCCATCTGGTATTCCGGCTTGAATGATGTTGCCAGATCACAACCAGGAAAAAAACATACATAATAATCAATACACATTAAATTGTATTTAGAAACGCAAGACTCGATATATATACCAAGGATAAGCGCTAGGATGCGCAATATCACTCTGATATAGATAAGTTACGAGGAACGTATGTATATAGATAGAGAGAGAGATATTATTGTTACCTAAACAAGACGAGATCATTTTTAAAAAGCAGGAGTCGGTCTTGTGTGTAACAATTCACAATGAAAGTTGAATTGTAGAGAGAAGTGTTTTCTTTAAGAGAAGATATCTGTGATAACCCATTGCTCTGATTATAACACTAACATGTGACGGACTAGACACAGATGATGAGCTTCTGACACTTTTTTACGTGCGTGCTCGTTTATTTTCCATCGTTCTGACGTTCGACTAATCGCATAGGATGCCTCATAATGTGTCGATGAAGTACTGTTATGGACGTACCGGCGTTGCACCGCCGTGCGGCTGTATTAGATCTAGTATATAATATTTACGTTTGAAGGAATAATATAAGGTGTTACGTACTGAGCTCTGTGTGCCATTACGGATGTGAACAATTTAGACACAAGACGACATCCACCACACACACAAACAAACAAAAGAACATCAACAAAGTATCTCTTTTACACGCATTGCTTATCTATGTGATTTCATCATTTGTTTACAACTAAACAACGCTTGATACTAGTGTCAAAGTGTTGACAACGATAAAGGTCTTAAGATAATTTCGGAACGCGAAATAATTAAAACGACTAAAGAGGCATGGTAGCATTTGCAGAGAACATTACCTTTGAAATCATGCCTTTCGAAATAAACAGCCCTTAATGAATATTTTTGCGTAGAAATATTGAGATCTTAGAATGATAATGCATAGGAGAACAGGTACACGGATGTCGGGTAGCGCACTCGCGCAGGGGAAGAAAACAGTAGGACAGATACTTAAAGTGTTCTCTTTCATGTCTTATTGAACCTTAAACATCAGATCACACATGTGTGGGCGGATTCATTGGGTTTATATATCAGTGACAGTGTATGGACACGATTACTAATTTTGACAGAAGTGATTGACAGGTTTCGCAGTTTGGGAAGATCAGGCGAAAGTTTCTTTTTAAATTACATTAAATTTAATGTAGGAAATCGCTTATTTACGTCGTGATTTTCATTATATTTACCCATCTGGCCTTTAATAATGTATGTTATTATTTTCATCGTTACAATCACGGACATAGAACTTTCTTTGATAGAAAAAACAACAAAAATATGTTGCATTTGTTTCACACCCTTTACACCATGTTATAGAGTAACATAGACAAATTTTGACAGTGTCACCAGGCCTTCTTTGACTTATTCACTTAGTAGGAACATTATTAGGTCTAGTTCCATGTTTTTTCAGGGGACATTGTCTTTGAAATATATATATATATGTGATATAAATAACGACTGCTCGTAATGTTCTATTTAAAGATAATTGTCTAATAAATATAGTCAGTATTATGTCCATATATGTAAACATGGACATGCCGTAATTTCAATGCGTAGAAATCGATAGAGTTGTATACAGGCTCATGCACATAATCATGTGATCAATTAGTCCTATAATCACACAGTTTGCCCTTAGTCGACGATACTGATTAGTAAAGCTCCACACAATAGACAAACTTGCTTTGACGCAATAAGTACACCCGAAGTACTGCACTGCAACAATACAGTTTGTCATAAATAAACGTGGTTCAAAGTTCACGACTTCGTAGCTGTTCGCAGAGAAAAGCATGTTACACCTGTAAGCTCCACCGACAACCTCTTATAGTTTTAAACAAACGGAATTCCTTTAAATTCCAGGTGAACCAAATACGATTGTCGTCAAAACGAAGTAATGTCTCTGTTATCGTTTGCTGTTGCTGGGGACTAGGGCTTTACACTGCATTCGCTAATTGGCTTTTCCGCCCACGGTTGACCTTTTCAGTGGTTGATAGATTTTCCTCCGCGCCTTCATCGTAGATCACGACTTGACACTTTAGTTAATCAAGCCTAAAAACGATACGTGGAACACTCCTAAACCACATACGTGGAACACTCCTAAACCAATACGTGGAACACTCCTAAACACACATACGTGGACACTCCTAACAACATACGTGGAACACTCCTAAACCACATACGTGGAACACTCCTTAACCAGATGCGTGGACCACGTCTCAGCCTACATGTAGGTCACACTTTAAACATTAAGCTTTGATTACATAGAGATAAGTATGCCGATCAGGACTATGGCCAAAGATAAGAGAACGGCCAAATATCAGACTACGGCAAAAGATCATGAGTGCAAATGAAGATCAGACTACAAACAAAGATAAGACTACAGCCAAAGATCAGACTATAGAAACCAGATGAGAGCCAACGCCGATATAAAAACACAACATATAAATTTTTGTCCAAGCTCTTTGAACTACATAACAAAGTCACTCTACTCTAAAGGAAGAAAAATAATTGAACTATCCATAAACAAACATCACTTATCAAAATAAAATAGTCACATGATTGGATTCTAAAGAAATGTGTAATTATGTGAAATATTGCATAGCAGTTTATACTTTTTATCTCGAAAGTAACTGAGTAAAGAAATTAATCCTGTAAATGTAAGAAGCCCTTACATTAACCCCCATCTAAAACGATGTGTAATACTCAAAGTGATATGGGGTGTGGAGGAAGTCACTTACAATCCGATCTGAAGAGAGAGGAGGGGGGATTATACCAACCAAAAGTAGAATTACTACTACTGCGAGTATGGAAATAAATATGGGAATTATGGGAGAGAAAAACAACTATATAAATAATTTTATTTTTGATTGCGGGATACAAAGTTGAGTTACGGCCTATGTTCCATGTAAGCTGCCATCTAACCGAGGCCGCGCAGCAGATTAGAATTACCGCACCGCAAATGTTGATAAAAATAATATTATGTCCTGCTGTGTTTGTGGATGTACAAATTGTGTAAAAACAAAGAATGATGTGCAACTTTGCACTCGGACATGGGAAATTTAACTGGATCATTGGTTACGACAGGAAAGAAACACGTTAATGTTTTTACACTTACGCAAGGCACGGATGTAGAAAGATATTCTTAATGAATGAACAACGGCGATGAAACTCTATAGTAGAACTCAAATAAGAATACTTCCACGGCTGTCTTAATGATGTCACGGCTTTCATTGTCCCGTCAGCCTCGGGAAGGGGGGGGAGGTCGCTCGTGGTAAACAAAGATAGCAGCGATGAGGGTGACTAGTTGGGAAAGGAGCAAGTCGTTAAATGTCCATTGCTCATTTTTTGGGGATGGGTGGAGCCCAAAAATTACCAGAAGGGTTTGCAAATCACGAGTCATACGCAGCCCATAACTTGGTCAGCCTTATTGTGTAGCATTCCGTCCCTCACAAGGACACACTGCGTCATTAATGATGGCGGTGAGGCCGCGTGTTCCCCTTGAAACGTGACCACGCAGTACGTCTTTTTGTAATGTTTCCAAGTCCAAACGTCTGGATCACAAAGTTAAAACCTTTGTCGAGGGAAGGGTTGCGGTCGACACACTCCGCTCCGGACGAAGAAGTTTTCCTTGCTACGGAGATGTGTATTTTTTAATATTACATGTATTATCTATATAATTCGTCAGAAATTAGGACAAGCACAAGACTCGAGCAAGCAAGCTTGACGAATGACCCTCCTTAGGATCGACAATCACAGTTTATTGTTTTCAAGACAGGAGGTGCAAAAAAGGGGGTGGGGGTCTCAACCACAGTACACATGTCTCGAGACCAAAAATACGTCGGCGGTCCCCCCTAACGTTCACTCGAATTTTTCCCATTCCTTCGTGCTGTTGTTTGTGTCCGTTCTCCCCCCTCCCTTTTCTTTGCACCATCTATGATCAAGCTGTATGCTACGTCGTGGGTCGTATGTAGTTATTCTGTAAAAGCAAACACACATCTTCACTTTATCAAGTTACTTGGTATACGACTTTTATTTTGAATACGACCTCGTGCTAGAACTTCTATGGTGCCGTCCATAAATTACGTCACGCGAATTTCGCTGAATCCCCCTCCCCCTCATCCCACGTCGAAACAAAAAGTTAGCCTCCCCCCCCCCAAAAGACGTCACAAAGTTTTGCGGCGGCATAAAAGCCACATTTCTTATTTGAAAATTGGCATGTTTCAAATCACTTTTTTGTCATTTTAGCATGTATTTAGTGCAGGGGTCGGCGAACTTTTTTTACTATTACCTCAAAATATAAAAGTGTTGCCGTTACCCACGTTGCCCTCACGACTCGGAGGTTTGGAGAAGCGTTGTAAGGCCCCGCACCCCCCCCCCTTGCAATTACATCGAAATAGGGGCCTTTGATGTCAGGGCAAGTTGGATGCTGTCTTCAGAGTCCTATCGATTTCGTAGCTTTGTTTTTATGTTCAACTGAGTGGACGATCCCTGTTGACAAAGGTGATTTATTGCAAAAGGCAACACAGTTTTGAAAACCTTCTCATGTGCAATGTTGAAAGCCTTTGCAGCATGATTTGACATTTAAAAAAAAAGAGTCAGATATCTCTCTATATCTATCTATCTCTCTATCTCTCTCTCTCTCTCTATCTCTCTCTCTCTTTCTCTCTCTCTTGCGGCAGACAAAAAAACACTACACCACCCGACATAGCTGGAGCTCCATCAACATACACAGCAATACAGTACAGTCTTTCCATTTTAAATTAACCTGTCAAAGTATTCATTAACTTTATTGAATACAATAATTTCTTGACATGGTAATTCGAGAAGAGCTGAAAACATTTCCTCTTCAATTGTGTGAAAACCTTTTTTGCAAACATATTCCATACGCATTACAAATGGCATTAGTGATCTCTTCCAGATGAATTATAACGAATTTAATTGCTATTATAGAATGTATTTTATGGTAGGACCTTGTTCAATGGTGGGCTTATCTTCGAAGCGCACATGTTTACGTGACGGATTTTGAATATATCTAGTGGATTCTAGGGGATTTTGAAAATGATTTGTATTTCCCCAGTGAGGCTGCATTACCCCAAGAATTCCCTTTTTATCCCCAAATGGTTTAATTGACCCCTGTTCGCCGACCCTTGGATTTAGTGTGAGGATTCACTCTTATATTATAACACGTGCGAAGCCAATGAAAAGATCATTAAATAAATTGTAAAATATCAAATAGTTACGGGGAATTTTTATTTAAAAGTTCCGCGATTTGATGTGAAGTCACAGTTCTTAAACACTCCTCTCCCCCTCGACACACATCGTCGCAAGTGTGTTACCCCTCCCCGCCTCCCCCCCCTTGATAACTTCAACGGACCGGCGGCGGATGGCCCAAGCACCGGCACCGGTCGCGGACCAACAATTTGAGAATCACTGATCTAAACGACGGGACCTGTCCACAAGCCACAAGTGAATAATGCGCGCCTACCCCGGGCGCTGGCAACCCACACTTCACCATAATATATGTCTCAAACTTTGAGCAGTCACAGGGAAGAGGCGACAGGGGAAGGTTTTCCGAACTCGAGTAAGCAACTAATTTCATTTCAATGTATCCCAACACAATGAGGTGTCAAACCTAAAAGAGTTCACAAGATCAACCATAAAGTTGTACTTTTAACATTACAGTCATGACTCCTTCTTATGAAGGAGATTCCTGCGTCTTACGCTCTGATAAAACCATAGAGAAGAGACCCAGCGTTCAGAGGACACGACTTTTAGAGGATTGAGTGACACAACGTACAGACGCCTTAATTTCCCTAGCCAGGCACCAAATCGGAGCTGGGTGGATACCCTTAGCCTTCACAGAGATTCGAACCCGTGACTTTCGGTACACCAGCCGAACGCGCATACCGCTCGAACACCAGTTGGTGATAACTAAAATATTGGAGGTCTTCATTTTTGTTCAGGTGGTTGATTTAAAATGTGTAATTAATGTTTCGAAAAATAATTTTCAAGGAAGCTAGAGTTTTAAATTAAAACAACAACACAAGCTCAAATAAATTTAAAATAATAGAAAATAAGGGGTGATTAAAAAAATAGAAACATTGAAACATCTCTCTGACACTGTGTCGTCTCACAAACACAGCAGCATCTAATCGGCTTTTGCTGCCATTGAATGGGGGGAGGAGGGAGTAGTGGAGATCAGAACACAATACCCTAATCGATTTTTGAGGAGCCCAGCATTGAAGGACTGAGCTCAGAGGCAGAGATGCCTGGATGACCCATGGCGATAAGAGCTGGTCTCCCCGGGAGGGTGATAATGAGTATTATAGAGGATAGCATTAAACGTTATAGGAGGAGCGCATGCTAATTCAGAAAGGATAACTTCAATCCTCAGAGAGGTTAACATCTATCCTCAGAGAGGTTAACATCTATCCTCAGAGAGGATAAATTAAATCCTCAGAGAGGATAACATCTATCAGAGAGGATAGCATCTATCCTCAGAGAGGATAAAATCAGTGCTCAGAGAGGATAACATCAATCCTCAGAGAGGATAAATTCAATCCTCAGAGAGGATAACATCTATCCTCAGAGAGGATAGCATCTATCCTCAGAGAGGATAACATCAGTCCTCAGAGAGGATAAATTCAATCATCAGAGAGGATAACATCTATCCTCAGAGAGGATAACATCAATCCTCAGAGAGGATAAATTCAATCCTCAGAGAGGATAACATCTATCCTCAGAGAGGATAGCATCTATCCTCAGAGAGGATAGCATCAGTCCTCAGAGAGGATAAAATCAGTCCTCAGAGAGGATAACATCTATCCTCAGAGAGGATAACATCTATCCTCAGAGAGGATAAATTCAATCCTCAGAGAGGATAGCATCTATCCTCAGAGAGGATAAAATCTATCCTCAGAGAGGATAACATCAGTCCTCAGAGAGGATAACATCTATCCTCAGAGAGGATAACATCTATCCTCAGAGAGGATAACATCTATCCTCAGAGAGGATAACATCTATCCTCAGAGAGGATAACATCTATCCTCAGAGAGGATAACATCAGTCCTCAGAGAGGATAACATCTATCCTCAGAGAGGATAACATCTATCCTCAGAGAGGAAAAAATCAGTCCTCAGAGAGGATAACATCTATCCTCAGAGAGGATAACATCAATCCTCAGAGAGGATAACATCTATCCTCAGACATCAGTCCTCAGAGAGGATAACATCTATCCTCAGAGAGGATAAAATCTATCCTCAGAGAGGATAACATCAGTCCTCAGAGAGGATAACATCAGTCCTCAGAGAGGATAGCATCTATCCTCAGAGAGAATAACACCAATCCTCAGAGAGGATAACATCAGTCCTCAGAGAGGATAACATCAGTCCTCAGAGAGGATAACATCAGTCCTCAGAGAGGATAACATCTATCCTCAGAGAGGATAACATCTATCCTCAGAGAGGATAACATCTATCCTCAGAGAGGATAGCATCTATCCTCAGAGAGGATAACACCAATCCTCAGAGAGGATAGCATCTATCCTCAGAGAGGATAACATCTATCCTCAGAGAGGATAAAATCTATCCTCAGAGAGGATAACATCTATCCTCAGAGAGGATAAAATCAGTCCTCAGAGAGGATAACATCTATCCTCAGAGAGGATAGCATCTATCCTCAGAGAGGATAGCATCTATCCTCAGATAGGATAAAAATCTATCCTCAGAGAGGATAACATCTATCCTCAGAGAGGATAACATCTATCCTCAGAGAGGTTAACATCTATCCTCAGAGGATAAAATCAGTCCTCAGAGAGGATAACATCTATCCTCAGAGAGGATAAAATCTATCCTCAGAGACGATAACATCAGTCCTCAGAGAGGATAACATCTATCCTCAGAGAGGATAACATCTATCCTCAGAGAGGATAACATCAGTCCTCAGAGAGGATAGCAACTATCCTCAGAGAGGATAAAATCTATCCTCAGAGAGGATAACATCAATCCTCAGAGAGGATAGCATCTATCCTCAGAGAGGATAACATCAGTCCTCAGAGAGGATAGCATCTATCCTCAGAGAGGATAACACCAATCCTCAGAGAGGATAACATCAGTCCTCAGAGAGGATAACATCAGTCCTCAGAGAGTATAGCATCTATCCTCAGAGAGGATAACATCAGTCCTCAGAGAGGATAGCATCTATCCTCAGAGAGGATAACATCAGTCCTCAGAGAGGATAGCATCTATCCTCAGAGAGGATAACATCTATCCTCAGAGAGGATAACATCAGTCCTCAGAGAGGATAGCATCTATCCTCAGAGAGGATAAAATCTATCCTCAGAGAGGATAACATCTATCCTCAGAGAGGATAACATCAATCCTCAGAGAGTATAACATCAGTCCTCAGAGAGGATAGCATCTATCCTCAGAGAGGATAACATCAATCCTCAGAGAGGATAGCATCAATCCTCAGAGAGGATAACATCAATCCTCAGAGAGGATAACAGGGGGGAGGGGGGAGGGGTGGGGGAGGGGTGGGTGGGTGGGGGGAGAGGGGAAAAGTCTGGTCACCGATTCGCTTGACCGAGCTCAGAGTGACACGTAAAATGTAAACAAAAGCGCCCGTCGCTTCGTTGGGTCGCCTCAATGCGTCAGCTCAAACTTTCACGTGGCAAAAAAACAATAACAAACCGTGAATTTAAATTACATACCTCATATAAGGATAAATCTAAAAATGCATTAATTTAATTACGGTACGTTCGATCGATCTGAAATTTTGATACGATGCATTGTTAGGTTAGACGGGTCCGTGTGCCAAATTTCAGTTCGATCGGATCACGGGAAGTGGGTCATTTTCGACTTTTGTTTTTCCGCCCGCCGAGCCCATGAGAGAGATGATGAGACGGCCGCGAAGTTAATATAAGGGATTTAAAAATGTTGATGAATGACTATCGCCAAGAAGTCATCCGCTGACCTGAATAGAAGATGGGCGCCGCCAAGGTCTACCAAGCCCCGAGAAAGTTCTAATGGAAACATTGGACCCCTACGATCACGAGGTTATGGGACACAGACACACACACAACTCACTCCAGGCGATCAAGCCACAGGACCCAAAATTGACTATTTCAATTCAACTCTTTAGTTAGTCTTTAGTTTTAAGATCACCATTGAAGGGATTTTAGATGCATCTGCAAAATCTTCATACACGTCAAACATTTATATTCCAATAACACGATATCGTAAACAAACTAATGGCATGCACACAGTCCTCTATAACTTAATTCCCGAAATGGGGATAAACGGAAGGTTTGAAATAAGCTGTTGTTGAGGTTATGGGTTAATTCATGTGTCAAAAACTTTTAAAATGTATTACACATCCATTAGTGATAGAGACACGGTACTTGAACCTGCAATATCTCCTCTTTAAATAGCTCAGAGTGCTCTAGTGAAGGTCACATTGCATCGCTAATGGAGATGGAACAACTTTATTTGAACATAATTTTTTTAATGGTTTATGATTTCCATTTCGTTCAGATGACACTACGGTATTTGGCTATAGGCCAAACATTTTCATGTGTTTATCATAAAATGGTAACCAATAAGTCATGTATGGCATGTAATATTCTTACACGACAGTTCAATGCTTATATTTTCCTTGATTTTCGGTATAAACAATCATACGGATCCCAAATTGATCATAAATTTATGACAGCTTTGTGTTTTAACGTTAAAATTGAACATTTCTATGTTTAAAAAGTTGAGATAATGGATATTTCTTTAACTGATGCATTATAGTACTATAGGTTGACTTCAGAATTACGAGTGCCACGATACAACGTCATATTTTGCCGGTGACTCATTTATTCAATAACCATTTGTGTGGCGGCGAAATGGAAGGTTTGTTGTAATGTAGTTGGGGATTTATGTTTGCCATTAAACTTTCCCATTGTCATTGCCAGTTTTTGTGTTGTAAACCAAACGTTAGAGTGTGTGCTGTTACTGCTTCTTACCATTTAGAAAAATGACCTGGCCTTGAAACATTCCAGAAAGGAGTGACTCGCTGTGGGGCCTTCTATAGTGTACAATACATAAAAGCCTCACTTCCCCCTGCCACCCAACAATCCCATCACAAAAAAAAACAGAAGTGGGGGAACAATGTCAAATAATGTACTCCAATAAATCATGCCATGAATCTCCGATAACGTTGAAACAAATGAGTATTTACGGCTTGAAGTTCATAGGTAGACGGATTTCATTGACCATCAGTTAATGTATACTTATTTCAATTTTATCGAACTCCATCGTTCAATCTGAATGTAATTATAGCCAGATAGCGAAGTCAATAGTGCGCTCGCCTCACAAGCTGAGGTCTTGGGATCTCCAATGCTGACTTGGAGAGGAGATGGGCGCCGCCAAGACTGGCAAGCCTCCAGAAAGTTCTAATGGAAATATTATAAGCCCCTACGACCATGAACTCATGGGGGGAGGGGGGAGTATTAGATATTAGTCCAGTGCGCCTGGATAACAATTACAATGAGCATATTCACCGGAATCTAAATATTTTAGACCGCTGATTAAATAAAATTTGGGACTAATAATTTCGGAGCAATACCTTTAACCAGTTAAATCAGGGGTGTCCAATCTTTTTGCAAGGCGGGCCAAATTCCTTGCAATAAAGACCCTCGCGGGCCGGATTAAAATTATATACAAATGACATAAGTTGAGAAGTTTTTATAGCAAAATTTTAATGTAAAGGGTAAAAATGAGATATTGAATGCAGTAAATAGTTGAGGTCAGGCTCAATGCCACTAGTTTTGATACGTATAATATCACGTAGGTGAGAGTCACTTATTCTCGCCCTCACACGGATCTTGTTAAAATTCATTACTGAAAATGTCTGCACACACAGGTATGTCGACCCAAACAAGCTGAGCATTTTCTTAGCAAATGTTCGAATCTCTTTTAATCTCTCTTTATCCAGCTGTCCGTAGAAGTCGTTGAGAGAAAGCTGTTGTTGTCTGCTGCGAATTTCGTTATCACTTTGCAACTCAATGAGTTCTAGCTGCAGATTGCCCGAAGCATTATCAGTGTCAATTAATGTCAGATGAGACTTCTTCAATTCTGCGAGCCATAGTGTTGCGTGACAGGCTAACATTGGTAAACTTCTGTTTTTTCTCGGCACAGATATTTTCAACAATTTTCATCAAGCATTCTTTTACAAACTTGCCATCAGTAAATGGCTTGCTGTGTTTCGCTATCAGTTTTGCTACCTCATAACTTGCCTTCATCGGGTTTTTAAAACCCAATTTCCACGTTGTTTAAAAAAAAATAATAATCACAGATTTTCGCCATCATTTGACATACTCGAAACAGTACATAATTTCTACTTTTCTAATAAATATACCATCTTTACAGAAATAATACGTCAGTTAATTAATTATTTCAGATGAAGCCGCGGGCCAGTTAAAATGTCTTCGGGGGCCGGTTTTGGTCCGCGGGTCGGACTTTGGACATCCCTGAGTTAAATGGATGAAAGCACAAGTTAACGTTAGGACGACAATTCAAACGGAAGCGTTGCGTGATCATTTAACAGCAATCGAAAAAACGAAATTATAATATTAATCGAATGTTGGATGTTTCGGATAATAACTCTAACATATGTGCATAAGTTTTGGGCTTTAGCCCTTTTAATAACTTTTTTTTCTTTAATAAAGAAAATGCAAATGATGTATTGTTATGAGGACTTAGCCGAGGATAGAATAAGTTATTGCAAATGTAATGAAAGCTTTTCGTTAGCTAAGAGATCAGTGGAATGGGTGCAAGGTCCCGTATAAAGACTGAAGACCACAAGGGAAGAAACGGCTATGTGACATTTTTGAAGTGTTTTAGTTATTCCCTGTATCTGATAGAGGATGAAAAATAGAATGTTCTGAATCAGGTTTTATGAAAAAATTATGTGTCCGACCCAATTAAAAAATTCAAATCTATTTAGTTAATTTATAACAAATCTGTATAATTTTGAACTTTAAAACTTGAATATCTCAAAACTACAAAAATGCCACATAGCCTTTTCTTCCCTTGAGCTCTACAAGTACATGCTGGCTTTAACTTTAGGCCTAACAGTAGCCTCTCATACAAATAGGGCTGTCAATTTCGTTGAAAACAGCTGCCCGGGTACCCGTGAAAATTTCGAATGGGTACCCGGGTTACCCGTTCTAAACATCGCATAATTTTCCCCGTCAATACCGCTATACAATGCAACCTAGCCACCATCCATGCACCTCATTTCACACAGTAGTAGTAGCTAACGGCTTACTTTCAGTAACTACAATTACATATAATGCACTAAAAACGTTTGTTCAATCCCTGGAGTAAATGCATTCGTCATACGCATAAATTAAAACTACATGTACAGTAAACTGAACATGCAAACAAAATGTCAACAGCAATGACGTAACATTGACGTAACATATACCTTGAATGCTAATATCCACTTGGCGTCGGTAGTCGATGCTAAGGGCGATGAAGGACGCAATACTGCCGTAAATCTCATGTGATTATGCTTTGGTCAGTGGTAGTCGGTGGTAGTCAGTGGCAGTCAGTGGTACTGCTTTTGTTGACACCAAAAAATTTCTGATATTGGGTGGATCGGCTGTTTGTTTATCAAATATCAATTTTATGAATAGCTTTCAGATGGCGTTTTATCGCGTTGGGTTGCCACACATTTTCATTACAATGGTTAAATTTTGCCGTGTCGCAGTCAACTCGATTGGCCTGATTCCACACGACGTTTTACCCATCTTATTAACTTTGGGTGTATTATTAATATCAATTTTTGGGCTAGGCAAACACGTGTTAATGAATGCAAGAAACACACATGATTGCAAGGCGTGTCGGTTATAGCAGTGCTTCTCAAAGTGGTGATCCGCGGAAGTTATCAAGAAAGGAGAGAAAAATATAATTATAATCCTCCAATTACTACCAATAATACTAACCCTAAAGAATTTGTCATTTTTGACAATAAGAGAATAAATGAAAGAAATAAAGGGAAATAAAATAAATTTCGCTACCATATAAGTACAGGGAAAATAGTGCACCGGTTCCTGAAAAGTTTGAGAAGCACAAGTATCAATCGGTGCCCACTGTCGGCTATTTCAAAGCAAAGTTAGTGTCAAAGCAAGGGTGTTTTTAGGAACAAAAAACAAACACGGCCTCTTTCATCTCTATGTAGTCCATCCTCACGGCCGACGTTTACCCATCTTAAACGGTTAGTAACTATTTAATTTATTAAATTTAAATACTGACAACCTTGTACGCATTATTAACATAAGTTTTTTTTAGGTCACCACGTGTTAATGAACACTCATGTGGGAGTGAAGGGAGGAGAAGGGGGTAGTTAAACAACATTAGCTAGTATCAATCGGCGTATTTCAAAGCAAAGTTAGTCAAAGCATGGGTGTTTTTTTTACTAACAAACAGCGTCTTTCATTTCTAAGCAGTCCATCCTTTTTTTGGCAGAGGACTTTTGTTTTCTTTATATGATTCTTTTAAAGAACCAACAAAATTTTTGTGTTGTGCGATTTCTGTTTCACGTTGAGAGAAAAAAGATGTATCAAAATACATATAGTTTGTTGGGACCGTATTTTATTTCCCGTTGACAGATATTTCTCTTTAGATGTAATTTTAAGCATATTTTGGAAACACAAAGCTACAATGTAAACACACACAAAAAAGTCGCATGGGAGCCGAAGTTTAGCCTACGGTTAATATAGACATTGAAGCCACATTTTCACGGGTACCCGAGCGGAATTTTACCCGGGTAATCACACGGCAACGGGTACCCGGTCCCGGGTACCCGTTGACAGGCATACACACAAACGCACAATTTTTCTCATCTAAATATTACCACCACATTTATTTTGTAGCATTTTGGTTACAAGGCATGCATAATCTTTACCGTATCTACGACTAGTTTTTTCTGTCTTTTTTTTTAAAATAAAATTTGGATTGTGCGCTTTTGCATTCTTTGTCAAACACGAGCTAAAACTTTTGGCGAAAGGGCATTCTCTTTTTGTGCAAGCCAAACAATGGAATTCTCTAGCATTACACACCCATAGTATTCCAACTACCAAGTCCTTCAAGACTGCACTTAAGACGCATCTTTTCAAAATGTATTTACATAATTAATGAAACATTTTTTTTAATGATTAGCGTAACTTATGTCTTATGTGTAATGTACTGTCCTTTATGTTGTTATTATGGTATGAATGGTTATTTAATTATTATATGTATGTTATGATCTCCATGTAATGTGAGCCCGGTTCCCTACTGGGATTTGGCGCTATATAAATTATCAATTATTATTATTCACAGTTTCCTAATAAATATCAAACATATGTAGAGGGATCTACTTCTTAAAATGTTGATATCTTTAAAATAAAAAAAATAATTTAATAAATGCATTTTTAATAAATATTTCATACATTTTTAAATCTTACAACAGTTCAATTTTTTAATCGTTTAAATTTGAGATATGCAGCTGTTTGAGCAGTTCAGATACTTCATACCTTCTGGGTGTTATTGTTAAAAACCGAACTTCATTTCAAAATAATCTTAAACACGTATACTTAAGCGTTGTTTATTTATTTTTCGGGAATTAATTGACATATCGCACACAGAGCACCCAGTCATCTAGATAAAAAGCGTGTACGGGGTCGATATCCCACAAAAATTGGAGATAAGAACTTAAACAACAATACTATCTCTGAGAGTAATTCACTGATAACCTAACCACTTTATTGTCTCATTGTTCTGTGTCACGGTTGTAGTTCATATAGTAGACTTGCCACATTAACTATTACAGATTTACTGAGCTCTTTAAGGATTATAAGCTTAAACATAACACTTTTTTTTCTACTCGTTTTGTATTCTAAGACTAACTATACACAATACACACGTTATCGTTCTAGTTGAATATTGTAAGCCTAAATGTAACATGTAATTATTCTCGTTCTGTATCATAACTCTAAGCCTAATTATAACACCTTACTATTTTTCTTGTGTATTTTAAATCTACACCAACATACTACACGTTATTCGTATTGTTCTGTATATGTATTTTCAGCACACATTTTTTTATAACAACGCTATCTTTTATTCTCGTTGCATGCTCACAATTAAATTTTACGTCTTTTTAAATCAAAATAATTAACAATTTAAACAAGAGATAGATAAGTGATTTCAATCCAAGTTTTTATTTACTTATCGTTTTTTTATTTTTTTTTATTGAGAGAAAGGGTGGGGGGAGAGAGAGAGAGAGAAAGAAAGAGAGATAGATAGAAAGAAAGAGAGGGAAAGATAATTTAATGGGGAGGAGGGACAGTTTATCGTGGTTTCATACCAGTGATCTCATGTTTTTTCACGTTTTTTCATTCTCTAATCTAACGACTAGTTAGATTTCTACACAGCTCATATTATGCTTGTCTCGCGACACACTAGAAAGCTCATGAAAACTCTTCCATATCTTGTGAGCAGTTGTGGATTTTCGTGTGATCAATTTTGCTTTTTCCGATAAATCTTTACCGCATTTAACATTTTTAAAAATAATATAACACAAGTATTATATCAATTAATGAATGAATCAACCAATGCAGGCTAAAAAACAAAATAATTAATTAAAATTAAAAAAAAACAATGGCAATTTAAATAACTGCAAAACATAACCACATGTTGTTCTCATGTAAATACAGGCGACAGAGCGGGGAGGGGGGGGGGTATACTAAGATCCACCCTCTGCTCATGACACTGAGACTTCAACACGTGGCTAAGAGCATTAGGAGACAACTGTGACCACGCAAACGTGTGCGTTATAATGGCGTAAACTTTATTTTTTTACTATAAAAGCCCACCCCATCCCATATTTTTACAACTGTTGGGTCTCGGTGCCTTTGTCTCTCCACCATTCGATCGATAGCGTCCTCGGTAGCCATCTGCAGCAGACACTACCACCATAGCCCCATCGGGGCATCCTAAATGAGGGGTTTATTTGGTGTGACCTCATATCTCTCATTACCAAAAAGTATCAATAGGGCTTTGTCATTTTTTTAAAAGGGAAGTCTATCAATAGAATCTATTTTATAACTCGGTCACTGCCGGAGGTGCCGATGGGGCAACTAGTTAATATTATTTTGTTCATGACTATTCCAGCGAATGGGCTCGTTGAAATCTTGAAATCGACTAACACTTGCTCAAAACCTTAATATTTTCTAATTTTAAATAAAAATATAAGTTTGTATTGCGTGATATATTAGATTATGCGAAATAGAACTTCCTTGCGAGTATGAATTATGTATCAATGACGTAATCATCAGTATCTTGATCATCAGTATCTTGATCATCTGTATCTTGATCATAAGTATCTTGATCATCAGTATCTTGATCATCAGTATCTTGATCATCAGTATCTTGATCATCAGTATCTTGATCATCAGTATCTTGATCATCAGTATCTTGATCATCAGTATCTTGATCATCAGTATCTTGATCATCAGTATCTTGATCATCAGTATCTTGATCATCAGTATCTTGATCATCAGTATCTTGATCATCCGTATCTTGATCATCAGTATCTTGATCATCCGTATCTTGATCATCAGTATCTTGATCATCAGTATCTTGATCATCCGTATCTTGATCATCAGTATCTTGATCATCAGTATCTTGATCATCAGTATCTTGATCATCAGTATCTTGATCATTCGCTCGTGATTTTATTCCTGTAGGCTCAACATTCGTCTACAACAAACAATCAATTTCATACCCTCCATAGTTATAGTACTAAATAACTTTGTGTTGTCAGTTGTCACACTGCTTTTCGGATACCGAACCCATATTCCCAGGTAGAATTTTCTGGCCAAAAGACAATTTTGAGCATTAGAAACAAACCAACAGTTAGTGACGGTGTCATGAAATAAAGTCTTCCCTGAAAGTTTATTTTAAACTAAAGTCTGTGGGGGGCGGGGTGTGGAAACATTGAACTATACGTGGTTTAAATAAATCCGCCCCTAAAAATAAATTCAATTATAAATTAGGTCGAGTGGCAGCGCTCCCGACTGGCGTACCGATGGTCACGGGTTCGAATCCATGTGGAGACAAGGATTTGTTCCCGGGGCCTAGGGCGTCCCTGAGTCACCCAGCTCCGAATGGGTATCTAACTACATGTAGTGTAGTTAGGCGGCTGGGTAAGGCGTGGAACCCACAAAGCCGTGGCCTGTGACCGCTGCATCACTTGCCAACAGATCATCTGTGGACGCAATTATCTTCTGCATAGAAGGAGCGTCTGTATTGATAAGATAAGATAAGATAAGGTTCTTTAGTTGTATTCACGTTTATGTCTAAGAATATGTATTGCATTTGTGCTACATGAATGTGTGTATTATTGTTGGAAATTACAAGTTAAGGGCAACGGGTGCGACACATTTTTAGGGGTGTCTAATTGACCAGCGTTAATTCAAAAATAACCATCCAAAAAAAAAGTAACTGAAAAAAAAAGATGATCAAGTAAAGAGTATAACAGTAAACAAATGTGACTGTTTCAAGTTACAATAATATTATCCTCTTACTCTATTATTTTATTTTTGACTGATTATTTTGTATTATATTGAAAGGGTGATGGGGGCAAATTTATTTTGGGGGAGCCTTTATTTTACAGGTGGGAAGGATATACTTTAATCTAGAGCAGTGGTTCCCAACCTTTTTTTATTGGGGTGGCGACCCCATTTTATATAAGACATGTGACCCATGACCCCCATCAAATTTAAATAATAAGTAATTTTTATATAAAGTTTTTACTAAATATAGCAAATTTGCATTAGTCGACAGCTGGCGACCCCCAGAAAACCCCTCGCGACCCCCTTGGGGATCGCGACCCACAGGTTGGGGACCGCTGATCTAGAGTCAAGAGGGAAATATTTTCTCCTTGGAAGAATTTATTTTAAAAATAAGTAAAATGTAAAAAAAAATGTATAAGGAGACGCTTTTATTTACAAACATTTACAGACTGAAACGCGCTGATCTCCCCTGTCCTTGATGTAAACACGGGAATTTAGTAGAGGGCTGGATTGAAACCATTGAGCCGTGGAGGTCAACTCTAGCAGACGACTATACATTTTAAATAGTGATAAATAGAGATAAACTAAATATTGCTTAATTTAATAACGGTACATTCGATCGATCTGAAATTTTGATACAATGCATTGTCATCCAAGATCTATCTGTGGTACAATTTTGAGATCTGTAGGACTATCAGAAGTTGTTTAATTTTACGTTTCAAGATTTGAAGGAAGGATGGATGGATGGATACAACATACAAACAGTGTGACTTAAATAAAAGCGTGTAATAAAAAGCGTGTAATAAATCCCCCCGGGGATACTCTGTTTGGGGGAGGATTTATCTTGCAAAATTGGGAAGTTGGTAAGGGATGTCTCCTAATGCATGAAACAAAAAGAAACACATCTGGTAGTGGTAGGCTATAGCTATCCGACATAATATATTTTTTGCCATCGAAATAATAACGTATAACCACCCCAAATGATATTTTTACATAAAGTTCAAATCAAACAAATCTACTGAGCCAACTCTGTTCCATGTTGTTTTAATAAATATATATATATAATATATTTAATATATATATTACAAATTAGAACTTTTTCATAAAATAAAAAGGGGAATAGTATTAAATATGATTAGTTTTTATTTATATGACGGGAGACAGTGTTGTCCCTAGGGGGTGCGGTGGGGGCGGGCCGCCCAGGGTGACACCATCGCAAGGGTGACACCAAAAGTAAAATTCTATATCTTCCCGTTATTTGGCACTGGAAGACTCGGGGGGGGGGAGTTCTATGGGGTAAGTCGAGAGGGGGTGACACCATGAGCTACCGCCCCGGGTGACACCGACCCTAGTGACGCCTCTGACTCTGACGGGAGACAAGATGGTTTTGATAGGAATGGGTGAAGATGGGTGTGATGGGACAAGGAGCCGTCCATAAATGACGTCACGCACCTAAGGGGGGAGGGGGGGGTCCGCACATTTGTTACAATGTGTGACGAAGGGGAGGGGGTGTTGAGAAATGTGACTTCACATCAAAACTTGCAACTTTAAATAAAACGTCCACTTAGATAATGGATTTCTTAAAATATATTTTATGACGTTTTACATGGCTTCACACTCACACGCGTGATTATAAGCATGCAACCTTACATGCTAAATACATGCTTAAAAGACCCAAAAAAATGATATGAAGCATGCTAATGTTCAAATAGGATACAGCTTTAGTTAGGGGGGGGAGCCGCCCGCAAAGCTTTGTAACGTCATATTGGAGGGGGGTCTAAGTTTTTGTGTGACTACGCGTGACGAAGGGGGGAGGGGGAGTGAACAATCGGCCAAAATCGCTTGACGTCATTTATGGACGGCCCCAAACAAGGCGTATAATATAAAATACAACAATATTATGACATAAGTCTCAAGGCTCAAATATGAGGAAAAGGAAAGCATCCGAGAATCCTCAGTATTTCTACATACGATAAAATGATGAGCTAAAACAGTGATCGATTGATAGATAATTGTACTAATACATTTCACAGAAAGATCATCAACTTGGAGATAAAATACTACATTCAGCACGATGTACTTAGCTCAACTGATAGAAATTAAAGATTACATAGATGATAGTTATAGTTATACTTATACTATAAAAAAAAATAGAACGTGCACTCAACTCAGAATAATCTGTGATTTTATTTAATTATGAATCTTGTCTTCTTGTTGCGGTGAGCCAATGTTTGAACACCACAGAAATAATTATTCACCGCAACGATTCGATAAAAAATATTTGTCACAATTATAAAGTCTGTGGCTGTGATTTCAGTTTATCTCTATGCTATTGCCATAACTTATAAACTTATAACCGCCCGGGGAAAAAACACAGGCTATGTCAACTATGTGTAGACGGCGGCTTACCACTAGAGACTAGAGTCACATTCACAGAAACCACACGAAATAATGATAATGTATACTGACCTCGCCATGACGTGAGGTAATCCACACAGCAGACGCGGGGGAGAAATAAAAGTTGTTCCTATAGACCAAGGCGCCTGTGTTACGAGGGGACCGATGTGTGTGTCGAGGCGCAATTTGCGCTAATTAAAGACACTCATCCAACCCACTACACGCTAGCACTCCGGCCATTCGGCAACACGGGCCAGCGACTATACCACACAGTTCTTTCACCAGGATGCTGTAAAGAGTTCATTTGACCCTGCTACAGGTTCAAGGCTGCTCTCTGTTTTAACCCCCGATCCCAGCAGTCTTGTACCGCAGTTCACAGTGCTGCGGTGTAACGGCGTGCGGGAGGAGAGACAGGAGAAGAGGGTAAATTTAGATCACAGACAGAATAGAACGGTACTGGGTGCTACAAATTCTGTGCATTGGTTAAAAACATTGAAAGTGTGATATTTTTTTCCGGCTTGTGATTTCGACTCCTTGTTAAGAGCTTCAAAAGCCACTTAACTTAAAGTTAACATCGTGCGATTAAAATGGTTGATTAGTGTGTGTCACTGTTTTTTAATTTTTTTATCTTCCTGGGTCACTAAGAAAAAGATACATCTGACTGTGAAGTTATTGTAGAACAAAAGTCAGTTTTAAAGTGGGTGGATATCCGCTTGTGACATTATGGTGGGACATCTGCCTTTGACATTATGGTCGGACATCTGCCTGTGACATTATGGTGGGACATCTGCCTGTGACATTATGGTCAGACATCCGCCTGTGACATTATGGTCGGACATCTGCCTGTGACATTATGGTCGGACATCTGCCTGTGACATTATGGTCGGACATCTGCCTGTGACATTATGGTCGGACATCTGCCTGTGACATTATGGTCGGACATCTGCCTGTGACATTATGGTCGGACATCTGCCTGTGACATTATGGTCGGACATCTGCCTGTGACATTATGGTCGGACATCTGGCTGTGACATTATGGTCGGACATCTGCCTGTGGCATTATGGACGGACATCTGCCTGTGACATTATGGTCGGACATCTGCCTGTGCCATTATGGTCAGACATCTGCCTGTGACATTATGGTCGGACATCTGCCTGTGACATTATGGTCGGACATCTGCCTGTGACATTATGGTCGGACATCTGCCTGTGACATTATGGTCGGACATCTGCCTGTGTCATTATGGTCGGACATCTGCCTGTGACATTATGGTCGGACATCTGCCTGTGTCATTATGGTCGGACATCTGCCTGTGACATTATGCACGGACATCTGACTGTGACATTATGCACGGACATCTGCCTGTGTCATTATGGTCGGACATCTGCCTGTGACATTATGCACGGACATCTGGCTGTGTCATTATGGTCGGACATCTGCCTGTGACATTATGGTCGGACATCTGCCTGTGTCATTATGGTCGGACATCTGCCTGTGTCATTATGGTCGGACATCTGCCTGTGTCATTATGGTCGGACATCTGCCTGTGACATTATGGTCGGACATCTGCCTGTGTCATTATGGTCGGACATCTGCCTGTGTCATTATGGTCGGACATCTGCCTGTGACATTATGGTCGGACATCTGCCTGTGACATTATGGTCGGACATCTGCCTGTGACATTATGGTTGGACATCTGCCTGTGTCATTATGGTCGGACATCTGCCTGTGTCATTATGGTCGGACATCTGCCTGTGATATTATGGTCGGACATCTGCCTGTGACATTATGGTCGGACAGCTGCCTGTGACATTATGGTCGGACATCTGCCTGTGACATTATAGTCGGACTTCTGCCTGTGTCATTATGGTCGGACATCTGCCTGTGACATTATGCACGGACATCTGCCTGTGACATTATGCACGGACATCTGCCTGTGTAATTATGGTCGGACATCTGCCTGTGACATTATGCACGGACATCTGGCTGTGACATTATGGTCGGACATCTGCCTGTGGCATTATGCACGGACATCTGCCTGTGACATTATGGTCGGACATCTGCCTGTGCCATTATGGTCAGACATCTGCCTGTGACATTATGGTCGGACATCTGCCTGTGACATTATGCACGGACATCTGCCTGTGACATTATGCACGGACATCTGCCTGTGACATTATGCACGGACATCTGCCTGTGACATTATGCACGGACATCTGACTGTGACATTATGCATGGACATCTGCCTGTGTAATTATGGTCGGACATCTGCCTGTGACATTATGCACGGACATCTGGTTGTGTCATTATGGTCGGACATCTGCCGGTGACATTATGGTCGGACATCTGCCTGTGTCATTATGGTCGGACATCTGCCTGTGTCATTATGGTCGGACATCGGCCTGTGTCATTATGGTCGGACATCTGCCTGTGACATTATGGTCGTACATCTGCCTGTGTCATTATGGTCGGACATCTGCCTGTGTCATTATGGTCGGACATCTGCCTGTGACATTATGGTCGGACATCTGCCTGTGACATTATGGTCGGACATCTGCCTGTGACATTATGGTCGGACATCTGCCTGTGTCATTATGGTCGGACATCTGCCTGTGTCATTATGGTCGGACATCTGCCTGTGATATTATGGTCGGACATCTGCCTGTGACATTATGGTCGGACAGCTGCCTGTGACATTATGGTCGGACATCTGCCTGTGACATTATAGTCGGACTTCTGCCTGTGTCATTATGGTCGGACATCTGCCTGTGACATTATGGTCGGACTTCTGCCTGTGACTTTATGGTCTGACATCTTCCTGTGACATTATGCACGGACATCTGCCTGTATAATTATGTATTTATTTGTATGATTATGGGCGAATATCTGTCGGTTACTTTATGGACGTTGTTACAAATCAGTGGCGTAGCGAGAGGGGCCAGGGGGCAAATGTCCCGGGCGGCACATTTTTAAGGGCGGCAAATTCCTCGTAGTTAATTAGTCACTAAGAATGAAAAAAAAATTAATGTGGAAATTTTTATCAAAATAAATTAAATACTAAAATAAGAAATGTATAAAAGAAATAAATAAACTAATAAACTATCCTAAAATATGTGAACGTTTCTACTGCCCAAACTTTAAACTCAATATTGGAAATAAATTATTTGACACATGTGCTACTCAACTTAAAAACCGATTGGTTTCAGTAATAAAAGAAAGTGACACTGATCCGCTAGTATATTAATTGATTCTTCAAATTTGACAGCTACTCCGGCTGTAGAAGCGAAAATTACAGTAACCGATCAATTTCAAAATGAGCCAATCAAATTCTTCGGACGGCAATTGGTTGGGGAGGTGAAATTCCTCATTGTTAATTACTTTAATAAAAGTGAAAAAAAAAGTTAATATAAAGTTCATAACCTTAGATTCACTCTAGACTTTAAAGTTTTGGCATTAAGATATGTTCACGTATTTTAATTATAATAAAGTTCCTTCATTTCTTTCATTAATTTGTCCTTAGCTTTTCTTTTATATTATTGTTGATGTAATGATTAATCTGCTAACATATTACGACCCAGTGCTCCGAGAACATCATGTGAAAATGGTAAAGATCGTGTCACCTCAAATTCAACATGAGCCCATAGCAGTTTTAAAAGATACAGGTCACCAAAAAAATATTGCTGGTACAAGACATCAAATATTATTCCATTATATTCGACAGCTCGTCATATATTTCACACAAGGATCAAACAAGTCCAGTTGTGCGATGTGTAATGTTTAAAAATCAGAAAGTAGACGTTGTAGAATCATTCAAAGATTTTATTGGAAAAAAAAAGAATCTACTTACACCATATCTAAAATGATTGTAAATAAATAATGGCCTTAAAATAATGGACCACAGAGACCTAACGTGAGTTAATACTTCTTCATGGCTGGAAAGTATACATGAGCTCAATAAAGTATCAACGACACCAATCTCAATTTTTAATTATTTCTTTGCTCAAACAGTTCATTAAACCTGATTTCTTTACTTGCTACTCCAACTGAAACGAACTCTCCAACTAATTTAGGTTAACTAAAACGTTGTTACGGCTTCTTTCCTTGTCCAGGAACCATTGAAAAAATATAATTGCTGCTACAGGCAAGGCATCAATTTAAAGACACCTAAGGAATCAAGATACAAAATAGTTAATGTACCATCATGGAGCCATTGTAATGTTATTTTGAAACTATGTAAGAACTGACAGAGGTAGACGAAGAATTAAACACACGAACAGATGCAAGAACTTTGTTTAGTCACATTGACATTTTTTTTTAATATTTGGAATTATGTACTATCTGGAAACATGTGCTTCATGAATTCAATGATGCCCAAAATTAAAGCTCTATAAATGCTTTGTGGAGCAACTCACGGAGAAACTATTGGATACTTAATTGAAACTTCTAGTCAAAGAACGAGAGAGCAAATTATTGGCGATCAAAGCGATTATGTAGCCATGTTAGTATATAGCCATGTTATTATATAGCCAAGTTATTATATAGCAATGTTATTATATAGCAATGTTATTATATGGCCAAGTTATTATATAGCCATGTTATGTAGACTGTAGACAAACATTTGAGAAAAAAGTTATTTTCTTCGGAAGATGACGTAGATGTAAAAATTCATGTTAGGCTTTGGCAGTAACATTATTCGGAAAAAAATGTCTAATTTTAGTACACCAGCTAATCTAAAGGACTTTAAAATTTAGCCTTCAAATTAGAGTAAGCATGTCACATGACACTATTTTACCTCACAGGTAAAAAAATGAATAATTGAATTTAAACCGATATGATTGATTCAAATTTATTAAGATATTTAGGCTCCAAGTTACTGTGCCTAATATAATATCATTACTTCGAATATTCCTTAAAACTGTCATAAGTAATACCTGCTGTGAGAGATGCTAATCTAAAATTAAATTAATGAAAAATTTATTACGACCAATGATGAATACACACAATTGCACTCATCTATAGCTTTTTAAATCCCTTATATTAACTTCGCGGCCGGTCATCTCATCATCTCATGGGCGGGCGGAAAAACAAAAGTCGAAAATGACCCACTTTTCGTGATTCGATCGATCTGAAATTTGGCACACTGACCCGTCTGACCTAACAATGCATCGTATCAAAATTTCAGATCGATCGAACGTACCGTAATTAAATTAATGCATTTTTAGTTTATCCTTATATGAGGTATGTAATTCAAATTCACGGTTTGTTATTGTTTTTTTCCCACGTGAAAGTTTGAGCTGACGCATTGAGGCGACCCAGAGAAGCGACGGGGTGCTTTTGTTTACATTTTACGTGTCACGCTGAGCTCGGTCAAGCGAATCGGTGACCAGACTTTTATCCTCCCCCCACCCCTCCCCCCCTAGGGTTATGAAGCAAACTTGAGTTAAGACAGATTCAGTCTGTAAATGTTTGAAAATAATCAATACTGTTAGTTATGTCTCATATATAAGGGATTTATAGTCAAAAACTTTGTTTTTACGGGTTTGTTTTTTTAGCTATTGAGCTTCGCATGGCTGAAAATATTGATACATCAAATATGTGCGATGAGGAAAAGCAGAAAACGTTAATTTTAATCAAGAAATGAAAGCTATTCTATCTATTTATAACATAAAAAAGTATCGTATCCTTATTATTAATTTCTAATAAAAATTATATTTTCTATATAACATCACTATGTTTTTTCGGGTGGGGGGGGCCGGCGGCAAACCTGGGTTCTGCCCCGGGCGGCACATACCCACGCTACGCGCCTGTTACAAATTCCAATAAAAGTATTTGATGACATTCATCTTCACCCCACCCCATCACACAAACAAAAGCTAAAGTAAAGGTAGTTCGGGCCACAAAACTTTTATTTACATTTATAAAGAAATGTAGTCCAGAAATGATAACTTAATTACTAACGGGGGAATATGGAACGTCTGTTGTAAATGTGCAAATGTTTTATTTTTAATTATTAAAAAAGAGGAATCATTTTAACACTGGAAATATCAATGAACTGGCTCAGGTAACGTAGAAGTTCTGAATAAATGATGAACGTGTGGACTAAATAGTTTCATTGATGGAAAAAAAATTATAACATGAAAAAAAAGTTCATGATTTAAAATATATATATATTTATCACTACTGAATAGTAAGCAATTTTTAGAAGGAAAAAAAAACAACAAATCAACTTTTGTTTCAGGCTTCTAATTATTTACCATATGACCATGTTATGCTGGCTGAGAGGAACTCCCCACACTAAGATCAGCATTCAGTTAAACGGTACAGTTAATTATGGTAGAAGTATGAAAGATAATAGTTACTTGACTATCTGTTGAAATACATTATAAATGTTAAAGAAATCTTCCCTGGAAATAGATTGGTGTAAAACCAACCTCTCTCAGTGTGCGTATTGTAATAAATAATTGTTTTAAAAAAACAACCCGTAAAAAACCAAGTTTTTGACTATAAATCATTTACGCATGAGATATAACTAAAAAAATGTTCATTATAACACGCAGGGCAAGAACATCCAAAAATACAACATTGCAGTTGTGTCGTAAAACGTGTTTAATATAATGCGCACCGATCAGGAATATGTTTATAAAAAGTGCTGTCAATAAAATACGCACCTTATTGCGCGACAGAAAGGTTGTTCAATATAATACGCACCGCGACGCTCTATCTCAAAAAATAGCATGATACATAGGAATAAATAAAATAATCTAAAAAATCAATAATTTAATTACGGTACATGCGATCGATCTGAAATTTTGATACATTGTTTTTATCATCGGTACGAAACTGCCTGCAAAATTTCAGCTCGCTATCTTGCGAGCAAGTGGGTTAAAAATCGATCAAAAGTTTTGGCGACAAGGGCGGTCGGTCGGTCGGCCGCAGACACCACGAGTTAATATAAAGGATTTAAAAAGAATAAATAAATTTTGTAATCAAACAATAAGTGAAAGCTTTATTAATTAACTAATACAAAAGTACAGTGTACGTTTTGGCTAAGGGGCCGTCCATAAATGACGTCACTCGCCTAGAGGGGGTGGGGGAGGGGTCAAGCATTCGTGACGAAGTGTGACGATTTGGGGTGGGGGTGGGGGAAGGGCCGGATTTCCGCCTAGGCCCACAAGTCCCGGGCCTAGGGCCCCCGCCTGCCAAGGAGCCCCGGTGGTGGAATCTTTACAAAAGCCCAAAAGCCTAGCTTCATTATCAAAAAGCTTTATCGAAAATAATAGTAAAATAAATATTTTTACTACTTTTTGCATACACTGCCCAGTAGTCAAGTGCACGGGTTGGTTTGTGTTGGTTTGTCATTGTAAGCCGCGTTCTGAGCTGGTGTTGCGATATTGTGGAGAAGGCGTAGGGTGGGTGTGACAGATTGCACCACCAGTAAAAAACGGCACGACCACGACATCCTCCCTCCACATACCACACACAGGACAAGACACCGCCCGAGCCGGAATTTGGGTTTCAGATTACAGATAATTGACAGGGACCAGGAGAACAATTTTTTAATGTCGACTGACTTTACCAGAGGCCAGGGAGATGTCACAGGTAGTTTATGGTGACCTGCCAAAGGTTTCAATCTAAAGTTCGTTTTAATGCATTTAATTAGATGGCCTTCTACAATTTCACCTGCATACCTTTGGACACCAATATATTGACAGGGAAAATGTTAGTTCGGGAAATAGGAAGCCAGGGAGGCAAGAGAGAAGACAGGGTGCCACGAGTCGAAGCCGGGGAGCCACCGAATAGGTTTTGAGGCGCATTGTGGCTGCTGTGAGTTCACTTTCTGATTAGGATTTTTTTTTAAAAACAGTGGGAACTATGTTATGACTATAGAAGTTTTGACTGAGTTTGATCCTTTTCTGGACTTACACATAAAACGCCACGGTAACAAACGAAGTGACACAACGTCATATCTCTCGTCAAAAATATGCGATGAAATGATTAATATCATGGCAGAAAAGGAAGAAAAAGAAATAATTACAGAATAATCGTGACTGGGATTTAAAAGCAAAATAGTTCTCTATTTCTGTGGACTACTCCGGACACTTCTCATGTAGATAAATTTTCTTTCATTGTGAGATGTGTCTATGAAGACGAATATTATTTTGATGTTTATTAAAGTCACTAAAGTCAAAAAAATGTATATGTTCTGTACTGTAGCATTTAATTTGCTAAATTTCCAAAATTGCTTCGAAATGGTTTGGGGGGCCCAAAAGTAAAAAGTGCCTAGGGGCCCTGGGTCTCTTAAATCCGGGCCTGGGTGGGGGTGTGTTAGAGAAATGTGATGTCACATCATGCTGGTTCCTGACTTCCTTTCAAATGCTGCAAATATAAGTTATTTCTTTTTCATGTTGTCTCGCTAATCATTGATGTAATCGGTCCATAAAATGTAACATTTAAATGTTTTCACATAGAGATATCGATTGTGTACGTTACTTCTTAAGATAAGGGTTTTTATTTGTCATCGAAATTGTTGGGACCTTAATTTTTTTTTCTCCTCATAATTAAAACGAATGGCTTCAAGTTAAGTGTTGGATTAAAGTATACAATACAGAAATAGAGACAAAATAATTTTTACAATATATTTTAAAATTAACTAAATAATAATGATAAACCTTCCTCTAATAACTCTAACTGCAAATTAGCATTGACACATATTTTTTGCGAGCATATCCGTTTAAAAAAAAATTTTTTTTTAAAAAAAACAACTCTTGGCCTTGACTTCAGCCACTGGTTCCAAACCTAACACTGAACACATTTCACTCTCGTGTTTCTCTGCCGACACATAACAAAGTTAGCAGGTTGTTCGCCGCGGGAAGCCTCCCCCCCCCCTCCCCATTCGCGCCAACGTTGCCACGTTCTGTAATTTCTTGTTCCACTCTTCAACAAAACGAAAAGAAGTCGTGGTTGGTCTCGTATCTGGTGTAGGAACGGCCCCTAACATTAGGCACCAAACAAAGGTTAATTCAGGAGTTCCACAAGGGAACTGTGCTAGGTCCCTTACTCTTTTAATATATGTAAATGATTTACCCAACAACATCTCAACAGGTACAAAAGTTAGGTTATTTGCTGATGATTGTATAATCTATAGAACAATTAAATCAGAACAAGATAGCAAAATTTAACAAAAAGACCTAGATGAATTGATACAATGTGAAACTAACAGGAGTATGAGTTTCCACCCAGAAAAGTGTCAACTGTTAAGAGTAACAAAGAAAAAGAAACAAATAAATTCAAAATATTTCATTCATGGAAAGAAACTAACCCAAACTAAAGATGCAAAATACTTAGGAGTCATAATAAATGATAAATTATCATGGAATCCCCATGTCAATGAAGTTATTAAAAAATCAAACAAAACCTTAGGCTTTATAAAAAGAAACCTTTACAAATGTAATAAAGATATAAAACTAAAATGCTATCTCACTTTGGTGAGACCTGTACTAGAATATGCATCTTCTGTATGGTACCCATCCACCAAAGAAAACATTGATAAACTAGAACAAATCCAAAAAAGAGCTGCCAGATTCATTACAGGAGAATATTCAAAACTGACTAGAATAACACCATTAGTTAAATCATTAAACCTTGAAACACTAGAGGATAGAAGAACCAAGAGTAAAGTAGTAATCATACATAAAGCAATTAACTCTAATTTAGAAATACAACACAAAGATAACTTAATAAAACCCTCAGATAGACATAAGGATAAAAACACCTTTCTTATTCCGTATGCAAGAACAAACTCATGCAAATTTTCGTTCTTCCCGTCCGGAATTCGGGCGTGGAATGGGTTGCCTGAAGAAACCAGGAAAGCCAACACTATATCAACATTTAAAACTCTAATAAGAATGCAGGACTAAACACAAACCATAGATAAGCGTAGGATGCAATAATCTTCTGTATAGAAGGAGCGTCTGAAACAGATAAGAAGAAGAAAGGTCGCAAAACATAGCCTAGGCCCCAGCAGTATGTTGAGAGATTTCGTTAGTGGAGCGAGCGTTGCTGAGGTGAAGAGTGGGGTTTGCGGTGGCAACGCAACAACATCTGGTTTAGGTACTTGGTGGCTCAACAAAACAAACGTGGCCGTGAAGTGGTGAACTCATCACACCCTTCCACCCCCCCTCTCCCAACATCACGCCATTTGTTTTTCTATTATGTATTATTTTTTTAAAAAATAACGGAGAATATTTGATGAATTTAAATGACCAAAAATTGTACCGAACAAACGTAAAAGTGTTTAACTGCATTTTATTGTTTAACGAAAATATTAAGTCATACTACATGAAAAACGAATGTGTTATGATGAAAATGTAAACTATGTACATTGTATTATAGAATAACACGATTCTCGACATCTTCATTTAATCAAAAAGACTTTACTACCCGCAGAGTCAGTGCTGGATTTACCTATTTGCCAAACAAGTTATAGCTTAGGGTCCCCACTTTCTTGGGGGGCCCCTGGACTTTTTTTATTTTTCATATTTGGCACGGGCATAAAATATCTGGACTTCAAAAAGCCCCCCCCCCGAATCTCAAATAGCTTAGGGCCCCATCAAGTCTAAATCCGACTCTGCGCGGGGTTGTTTAGTCATGGTGTTTTGGTGAATAGATCTTACACTCACCGAGATAAAGTTACCATTTAGGATCTTATAAAATGACAAAAAATGTAAAGAGTGTTCCACACACAACACACCCCAGAGTCACAACTGCGAGTCAGATATTACATTTTATCCCCTTGCTAGATCAATAATTGAAATGAAAATTAGCCACCCCTAGATCACCAACTGAAATGAAAACGACCCGCTCCTAGGTGACAAAATGAACTGATGTTGACATACACATACATCTCCGATTGAAAGGAAACTTGATATGTGTACTTAATACTTAAATCACCTGTGATTACAGATGGATGCAACAGTAGTAAAAAGAAATGGTAACACACCCAAAACTATGCATTTGATTATCTATTTTTCTTAAGTTGTTTATCAAAATGCACAGCCACAGAGAAACGTCATTTTTGATGTCAAATATAATTTTTAGGGATGCGAAAAGTAACGATTACTCATTCGATTAACCGTTAAAAATGTTAATCGATTAAAATTAATTTGATCGATTAAAATTTAAGAAAATATTTCTATTATTTTTTTCCAATTTATTAATATTTTTTTTTACTTAAATCATTTTCCCTCACATTATTATTATTTATTTATGTCGTGCATACGTAAATAAAAAGTTGTTTCTTCCTTATTTCTTGCATAGCAGAACGAATTTCCTGTGTTACGTCACAAAATGTGGGAGTTAAGGAATTACCGCAAATTAACCGATTTCGCGAAATAATGAATGGCAACTTAACGGGATCTATATATGTGTTATAAAAATATAATTAATCGAAACTAATCGATTAAATTTTTCCCCCATTAATCGAACAATTTTTTTTTATCAGTGCCATCCCTAAAAACTTTCGAACAATAAACCGTAATCTGCCACCACTCTTTTGCTAACTGACCCCACCCATTCACCACACATAAAAAATGTGTTTCCTTTCATCTACAAATAAATTTAAGTGCCACGTACAACCATTTATCACAGTAGAGGCGTAACTAGGTTTTGGCGCCCTTGGCTAATTTATTTTTGGCGCCCTTGATAAATTGACAAGTTTCAGCTTTGCAATTTTTTCATTTGTTAGAAAGAATAATTGCATTTCTCTTACTTTATTTATGACAATAATTACGCAGTCTAACAGTGACAGTCTTACAACGTGAATATAAAAAATGCATAAGACAGGAACAATACTAATTTGCAGTTTATTATTTACTACATAATACTAGGATAAAACGGGACATTGTTGCGTTAATAAAGAATACAGCAAAGCTTGAAGTAAAGAAAAATCTTACTCCCCAATCCTACTGTGGATGGAGTAAAGTGGGGGAGGGGAGGGAAGTTGTCTCCTCTCACGGGCTTGTGTTGGTATGTCAAAGCAAGCTAGCTTCCTTTCATATGAAACATAGACACCGCCTCTCTTTCCTGTCAAGCCTACTAGCCGGCATGGGTGTTCCCCCCACCTGCGGTGTCAGGGGCAAGATAACTGAAATAACTAAGCTGCTCCACGAGCAGATGGTGGACGTTGCTCTTTTGCAAAAAACTCTGCTGAAAAAGAACCCATTGCACATCACGGGTTACTCAGTATATTGCTGTGCATGCAAAAACTGCAGAGGTCTGGTCACTTTAGTAAAAAAACAACCTCACAGCGGAGATTGTAGAGAGCAAAGTACTTAGTGGTACAGACACCCTGACACTCAGCGTCACTAAATCTGGTAAAACTTTTACCATTTCCAATATTTACAACACCCCGAGAAACACGTTGTGTCTTCCTTTACACAACACAACGATGTTTAAGAACCATGTAATAGCAGGGGATTTTAACGCTCATACTGAAGCGTTAGGCTATCCCGATAAAAACGCCTCTGGGCGGTACTTAGAGGAGGTCGAGCTTACTACCAACTTAATAAGGTTACAGGACAAAAATAGTGCTCCGACACTACTTCATACCGGCAACAGTGCCCTATCACGTCCGGACCTAACCCTAGCCCCACCAAGATAAAGCTGTTCAAATGACCAAAGTTTCTGTTTTTAAAGAGATCATCATATCTACCGTATTTACTCACAAATAGGTAATCAGTCTTTAAATCGTCTTGGGAGATGCATGCTCTCTTAAGCTGGTGTGTGTTTTAAAACAAACACCACGATAATCATTAAATAACACATTTTAAAATTACGGAAACAAATCGTCATGAACAAATGAAATTTTTATTTCATATTATGTGACATGTTTCCTCACCGCCTCCACACAGACACGCATCAACAAAAACTCACGGGCTAAGCACCCGGGAGAAAAATGAAGAAAGCAATTTTTTAACGTTTCATAAGAAGTCGCAACCGTCTGGAAAAAAAACAATTTACTATGAGAGTGTCAGTGAATACGTTGAACCACTTATTGTTTGAAAAGCGAGACATTTATGTGTGTGTTTACGGTATCAAAGAAAGCCTCTATTACACCATGCAGCGCTTGCACTTATAAAATCCATAAGCAGAGTCCCAACTAAGAGATCATTTTGTTTTTTAATCAACCACAGACCTAATTATTATTTTCAATTAGCCATTATCATGAGCAATAACCATAAGCGTAAATAATAAATCTAATTAAATTCCACTGTTTTGAAAATCCTGGAATTAACGATAAAGAACCTTCGATAACATTCGAGAAGGATTTGTTTACAGCAAGAAATAAGGGTTTCCCAGATTGTAGTCATTGGGTACTGTGGGTGCGATAAAGCATTTTAAAACTTACTTTTGTAACAGCTCCCACTATTATTTTCTAGGCTCTGAATTATTTTTAGTTTCAATTTCAATACACATAAGTAATACGTAAATAAAGAATTGGGGTTGTGGTTTCACTGAAAACTTCAACGATTCTTTTGTATGATGTGAGACCCTCTGAAACATTGTGTTAGCGTGCAGAGTACAGAAAAGTCTTCAAGCCACTGCGGTGATACGGGATAGCTCAGAAACAGAATTTCTGCATATTTGTATTCTAACACACACACGCAAATCTCCTTTATAAAAAATAAAAAATAATATTTTGAAAGTGATTCAACAGGTGCCCAACGAATCACAAAGAGCTTCTCTGTTTTGACAAGGGGTTGCAATCTGAGCAAAGTTCATTTCCATTATGTTCTTTTGATTAAAAAAAACCAGCCAAGCGACAAACTCTGAAAGCGAGTAGCATTTGCGAAAACTGAACAGAATGAAGTTGTTGTTTTTTTTCAATTAGCATAAACATTGTTAATTTACATGATACTGATGTAAGGTGAAAATTGGTAAGTATAAAGGTGAATAAAATTGTAATAGGCTTATTCAGTGGTGTCACTAGATGGGTGTGAGGGTTGCGGACCGCACCGGGTGACACCTTAACAAGGGGTGACATCAAAATGTAACATTCTGTATGTCCCAGTTAATTGACTCTGACAGACTCGAAGGAGGTGTATGGGTGACATGAGCGGGTGACACCACGAGCGACCGCACTGGGTGACACCAACCCTAGTGACGCCTCTGGGATTATATATATATATATATATATATATATATATATATATCCACGTGATCACCGTATGTGTGCATGTAATATAGGGATGATCCCCAACGTTGGTCGTGATAGTAGTTGAATAATACCATAAATATCCAAATGCGCTTTGATTCTATCTGGGAGCCTCGCTGTCGTACCAGATACAACGTTTTGTTACTTTGAATGTAAATATTTACAAAGTGTGTGGAATTTCTAATCAATATACATAATTTGCAATGTATGTCACGTCTGTCATGTCTGTCTGTCCGTGACGTTACTAATTATAAAAAGCAGCGCACCAAATTACTGCACCAAAAATAACACTTTTCGAACGTTCCGCATAAAATTGTTCAATATGATAATAAATCAATCAAATAAAAATAAATAAAAGTTCTGTATTACATTATTTATTATTCTGATGTGTATTTTTTTTTCAAAATTAATAGATTTCAGCTGAAATGTATTCATTTTGAAAATTTCCGTCATTTTTGACTGGTAATAGTGTACACAAAACATCTGGTGTTGATGACAAATGGATGGAGAATAAGAAACAACCATGAACTGCATAGTTAATATCAGAGTCCCACGATAGCAGAAATATAAATAAAAGGGCAGACTGCGCTCGGCAGAAAACATAGAAGGAATGACAAATGTCAGGGGCTAAGAGGGAACACCACCAAGACACCAGGGGCAAAGAGGGAACACCACCAAGACACCAGAGGCAAAGAGGGAACACCACCAAGACACCAGGGACAAAGAGGGAACACCACCAAGACACCAGAGGCAAAGAGGGAACACCACCAAGACACCAGAGGCAAAGAGGGAACACCACCAAGACACCAGAGGCAAAGAGGGAACACCACCAAGACACCAGAGGCAAAGAGGGAACACCACCAAGACACCAGGGGCAAAGAGGGAACACCACCAAGACACCAGAGGCAAAGAGGGAACACGTCCAAGACACCAGGAACAAAGAGGGAACACCACCAAGACACCAGAGGCAAAGAGGGAACACCACCAAGACACCAGGGGCAAAGAGGGAACACCACCAAGACACCAGAGGCAAAGAGGGAACATCACCAAGACACCAGAGGCAAAGAGGGAACACCAACAAGACACCAGGGGCAAAGAGGGAACACCACCAAGACACCAGAGGCAAAGAGGGAACACCACCAAGACACCAGAAGAAAAGAGGGAACACCACCAAGACACCAGAGGAAAAGAGGGAACACCACCAAGACACCAGGGGCATAGAGGGAACACCACCAAGACACCAGAGGCAAAGAGGGAACACCACCGAGACGCCAGGGGCAAAGAGGAAACACCACCAAGACACCAGGGGCAAAGAGGGAACACCACCAAGACACCAGGGGCAAAGAGGGAACACCACCAAGACACCAGAGGCAAAGAGGGAACACCACCAAGACACCAGGGGCAAAGAGGGAACACCACCAAGACACCAGGGGCAAAGAGGGAACACCACCAAGACACCAGAGGCAAAGAGGGAACACCACCAAGACACCAGGGGCAAAGAGGGAACACCACCAAGACACCAGGGGCAAAGAGGGAACACCACCAAGACACCAGAGGCAAAGAGGGAACACCACCAAGACACCAGGGGCAAAGAGGGAACACCACCAAGACACCAGAGGCAAAGAGGGAACACCACCAAGACACCAGGGGCAAAGAGGGAACACCACCAAGACACCAGAGGCAAAGAGGGAACACCACCAAGACACCAGGGGCAAAGAGGGAACACCACCAAGACACCAGAGGCAAAGAGGGAACACCACCAAGACACCAGCGGCGAAGAGGGATCACCACCAAGACACCAGAGGCAAAGAGGGAACACCACCAAGACACCATGGGAAAAGAGGGAACATCACCAAGACACCAGAGGCAAAGAGGGAACACCACCAAAACACCAGGGGCAAAGAGGGAACACCACCAAGACACCAGGGGCAAAGAGGGAACACCACCAAGACAACAGAGGCAAAGAGGGAACACCACCAAGACACCAGGGGCAAAGAGGGAACACCACCAAGACACCAGGGGCAAAGAGGGAACACCACCACGACACCAGAGGAAAAGAGGGAACACCACCAAGACACCAGAGGAAAAGAGGGAACACCACCAAGACACCAGAGGCAAAGAGGGAACACCACCAAGACACCAGAGGCAAAGAGGGAACACCACCAAGACACCAGAGGAAAAGAGGGAACACCACCAAGACACCAGAGGCAAAGAGGGAACACCACCAAGACACCAGGGGCAAAGAGGGAACACCACAAGACACCAGAGGAAAAGAGGGAACACCACCAAGACACCAGAGGAAAAGAGGGAACACCACCAAGACACCAGAGGCAAAGAGGGAACACCACCAAGACACCAGGGGCAAAGAGGGAACACCACCAAGACACCAGAGGCAAAGAGGGAACACCACCAAGACACCAGAGGCAAAGAGGGAACACCACCAAGACACCAGAGGCAAAGAGGGAACACCACCAAGACACCAGGGGCAAAGAGGGAACACCACCAAGACACCAGGGGCAAAGAGGGAACACCACCAAGACACCAGGGGCAAAGAGGGAACACCACCAAGACACCAGGGGCAAAGAGGGAACACCACCAAGACACCAGGGGCAAAGAGGGAACACCACCAAGACACCAGAGGCAAAGAGGGAACACCACCAAGACACCAGGGGCAAAGAGGGAACACCACCAAGACACCAGGGGCAAAGAGGGAACACCACCAAGACACCAGGGGCAAAGAGGTAACACCACCAAGACACCAGGGGCAAAGAGGGAACACCACCAAGACACCAGAGGAAAACGGCTCAAGGGAAGGCCAGGGTTTAGATGGATAGATAATGTAGAGTCGGTCTACAGCAACTGGACATCCCATGTTGGAGAAGAAAGGCGTTGATTAGGACTGAGTTGAAGGGAGCAGTGAGGCAGGCCCAAGCCCTACTTGGGCTGTAGCGCCACAGGGATGGACAGGGGGCTAGATTGATATATGGATGGATTAATGAATTGATGGATGAATGAATGAATGAAACAAAGTTATATGTGCCAATAAATCGTTTAAAGCGGCAGTGGTATAGAAAGAGGGTGTGAATCGGGAGCACTTCTTTCCTTATAATTTTGACCATATTATAATTAGATGCCAGAATTCTCGAATGCTTTTGTGTTGTTTTTTAACTCTATTTCCCTTGCAAAAAGTGCATTTATAGATTCGAAATATCTGTAACGCTTGCACATGCAACTCCCCCTGAACCATACCAGATAGAGGGTTCGGGTCTTTTGCAAATATGCTAAGGACGTCCCAAGGATGTGCAACGGTTACAAAAATACCGAAAAGGAAAATAAAAATAAAATTAGAAATTTAAAAACCTAAAAATATCAGTATTTTGTAGATTTCTTGCAAACCATAACATTTATCGGGTTGAAATAAACGTCAAACAATAGCTAATAATATCAAGAACAATGTTGGATAAAGAATCTTTGTAAACTTATCTTACGTTCGACTCCCGTAATTTTTAGAAGCAATTTTTTAAAGCAATTGTTTTGTTTAGTTTCAAATTTATTGATTTGAAATGACTTTTAATGTAATCTAGAATGATAGTTAATGGGGTTTTCCCGCTATATTGACACATTCTTGGTGTGATGTAGCGTGAGGGGATATGACGTCATATTGTGTTTTGTTTCAGAATTACTTATTTGAATCGACTTTTAATGTAATCTAGAATGATTTCCCTTGATATAAAATTGGAAATTCCTTGTTGGAAATTGCGGTTAAATACTCATTCGAGTTCTTATTTCTTGTTTTTATTTACAATCCTTAATGTCAATAAACATATTTTTAAATCCTTTATATTAACTCGTGGTGTCTGTTTGTTTGAACCCTTGATTGCTTGCTTGTCGGTCGCCAAAACTTTGGATCGATTTTTAACCCACTTTCTCGTAAGCTAGCGAGCTAAAATTTAGCAGGCAGTTTCGTGGAGATGATAAAAACTATGTATCAAAATTTCAGATCGATCGCATGTACTGTAATTAAATTATTGCATTTTTAGATTATTTTATGTATTCCTATGTATCATGTTATTTTTTTAGATAGAGTGTCGCGGTGCGTATTATATTGAACAACCTTTCTGTCGCGCAGAAGGTGCGTATTTTATTGACAACACTTTTTATAAACATATTCCTGATCGGTGCGCATTATGTTAAACATGTTTTACGACACAACTGCAATTTTGTATTTTTGGATGGTCTTGCCTGCGTATTATAATGAACATTCTTTTAGTTACGTCTAGTACATAAAGGATTTATAGTGAAAAACTTGGTTTTTTACGGGTTTTTTAAAATAACTATTAAACAACGTCCTCTACTTTTTCATAAAGTGATGGAAATCTATTATTAAAACATAATGGTACTAAGTTGAGACAATATTTTAAAGATATTAATCAAGTGTTCGATTACATTGTTAGAACTTTTCATGATAAATTTTTATGTTAAACGTTTCACCTCCTTGAGACACATATTTTACAGATACAAGAACTTGCTTTAAACTTTTTTTCAAAACATTGCATACTGTATCTACAATGTTTAGCTTAAAACGGTTGTTTTACAACTCTCTATCGTGTACAAGGCTGCGTAACATAAAAACAAATTTGTATGAACATTAATAAACAGTAAAAGTTTCACAACTTTGATCATATTGATCCTACATGTGGAAGAAAATCAGAAGCCCCGAGCCTAGTGCTCTTCATGGGTCTTCCTGGAAGACCCTCCCAGCTATCTGGCCCCCTCCCCCAGAAAAGGACGTGACAGCTGGGAAAAACCCCCCGGAGCGGTCGCTTCTGAAGCGGCCACCTGGGCATCTAAGACAGAAAGTCGAGGATGCCTCCCACTAAGTTGACCTCACAAGGAGGGGTGGAATATAAATGCTACTATCACATTAATTAGAAATATCTATCTATATGTAAGAGAATAGTTGCAATGAGAAATGATTTGTGATGGGCGCCCCACGCTTTTATGTGCAGTAGATAGGTTCACCGATTTCACCTGTTTTCGTAGAAAAATTTTATTTTCTTCTTTTTATTGCACTTTCTATATGTAAATAAAAGCGTGTCCTTTTTAAAAAACGATTTTTTACATTATTTTATTGTAGTTAAAATCTATTCGATTGCTTTAAGATTTTTTACTTGCATTTATTTTGGGTTTTCAATGGTGGTCTTTCTTCTTGTGAAGAGGCGATTTTCTTTGATATATGCACTTTGTATATTTCATGTTCTTTCATTAAATGTTATTATCTGTCATTTAACGGAAGAGTTGCCTACTTGATATTTGTGTTTGAGATTTAACCAGACACCTGAGAGACCTCTCAACGTTTAACTTTGTAGCAATTGTGAGAATGTGATCAATAGTTAAATCCATTCAACATAGGTGGCATCATCTCCATAACACTTTCCATTATTCGTTTTCCCCGGTTCTATTGGTATGTGAGTACTTTCCTATTTAAGTGTGTATACTATCCCATTGATCCATGCGCACTATATCTCATAGTCATATAAACACGTGTGCACTCTTTCATTGGTTTTGTCCAGATCCCATTGGACCATGTGCACAATATTTGTGGTACATGTGCACTATTCTGTTATTCCATACTCATTATTCCACTGGTCCGCCACCAAAAGAAATGTTTAAAAAGTGGTATTTGTATTTGTAAGAACACAGTGTAAGCCATTAACAACAAAAAAATGACTGAAGGGTTTTGAACTCAACGCCAATGACGTTGGATTGGTCGAAGGGTTGCGGTTGTTGTTAAGCCAAAGATTGACGGCTGGCGGGTACATGGGTAATAGGAGACAATAAAAACACGTGTCACAGGCAATCCTACACTTGCTCTACTTGATCTCCATTTAGGCACATTTTCTTTGACTTTTCACCTCCTCTGTCACATGATATCCCCCTAGAAATATCCATAGATTCAAAAGTATATTATTTCCCCTCAATATTCAATCTTCATTAAAAAAAAATTGTATTGAATATACGAGTAACTTAGTAACAATTTAATAGTCTGCCAAATGGAGGGTGTGATTTTTTCGTTATGTTTCTGTAGGTCAGCTATTTTTGATGTTTTAGGACAACTCGACCTTGTATGCGCCATCTTTAAAAGCCTCATGCTGGCGGAGGGTTAGATTTGAAGCTCTTATCGGATGTAATCAATGTCTCAATTAGGAATATAAAGATAATGATTTTATTTGACCATGCGTTTTCCACAATTGTTTGTAGGCTTATTACAATACCATTACTACAAAACATCAACCAACCACATTTGCTCAAAATTCGATGGTCCCTTTACCAAAATTCGATGGTCCCTTTGCCCCTCAAGTACATAAGTTCATAAAAAAATCAGTTTACCCATATACTGTACCCCTTTCCCTTATATATTTTAGAAGTAACTATGGGCTCCCATCCGAGCCATGATTTTATTAAAAAATTTCAGCTAAATTAATTTATTTAATATATTAATGGACACGAAGCTGTATTTTAAAACAAGTCTTAAAATCAGTCGAACACAATGCGATTTATATTGCGAAACGACACAAATGTGATTTTTCTTTTGGAAGATAAGCCAGTTCCATAAACAGCCATTAGTGGATAAGCCAGTTCCCTAACAGGTCATTGATGGATAAGCCAGTACCCTAACAGGCCATTGATGGATAAGCCAGTTCCCTAACAGGCCATTGATGGATAAGCCAGTTCCCTAACCAGCCATTGTTGGATAAGCCAGTTCCCTAACCAGCCATTGTTGGATAAGCCAGTTCCCTAACCAGCCATTGTTGGATAAGCCAGTTCTCTAACGTCAACTCTCGATTTAAATATGAGAAATCACAGAGGAAGAACTTGTGTAACCACATGCAAAAGTTGAAATTATTGTATGTATTAATCGATTATGCTAGGCCATCTATTATTTGATATACACAGTTTGAGAAGTGATTGGTCGTAAATATTTTATGAGGCCTCTCATACCGGAAAATATTCCATCTGGTTACCTTTTCAATTTTTTGCTTTTTAAGCGTTAATAAAGAAATAACAATAATTTGAAATAAGTTTGAGTATAATGAAGGAGTAGGCAAGTTTTAGTTCTGGTCAGTTCAAGCTAGCGTATAACAAAAATCTTTTGAAATAAGGCCAAATAGAATCCCCGGAATTTCGAAAATATCTTCATGATATTGTTCCAACTGAATAGTATAGTCTATAGTTCATCTATAGCAGTGATGGCGAACCTATGCCACGCGTGCCACAGACGGCACGCAGAGCCTCATCAACCTGCACGCGACTAAATTATTACTTTCTTAATCAAACCACTTTGCTGGCACTTTGTGTTGCCATTTTGCTGTATATATTAGAGGTTTTAATTGAATTTTGGGCCCTAGGCCCTTAAAAGGTTCGCGCTCACTGCTCTATAGCAGTGGTCCCCAACCTTTTTAACGCCGCGGACCACTAAAAGTTTGATAATATTACCGCGGCCCACTAACCTGGGGGAGGGGTGAGGGGGGCAGGGTCTTTGGCTGCGTTGATTGTTGATAAAGGTATTTAAGATTGTTTTGATTTTATAGTTTTAATTTAAATGTATTTAAACATGCCTTCAAAATAAAATACAGTTACACAAAAATAAACATTATTTAATATTTTAATTTAATAGAATGTTAAATCAATGAGAACCCTGAGCTTGTGTCTCTGCAACGAGACGGTTCCAACTGGGGGTAATGGGAGACAATGACACCCAAAGTGTGCTGTTTATGTCCATTTTGTTTTTTACACAAGTAACACTCTTGGAACAATAGCGATAACGTCACCAGAAGACACTTTCGAATCCCGTCGTTGGTGAGATATCAATGAAATTTAGGAACACAAAAACGAATTAGGGAAAAAAGCGGAAATAGAAGTAGTAAAGTAGATCAGCTTGCCAACATGGGTGACCCATCAAAATCGCGCACAACAAAAGAGCGCCTTCATAAAAGCGCCGTGATAAGAACGCCGACATAAGAGCGTCGACACAGAGCGCAAAGATTGATTGCAGGCGGTTGTCCGCTCTGCGCTATGTGTCATTGATGTTCTTTGGACGTGGTGCCGCCAAAACGGGTAACAAGCTTTTCCATCTTGTGTATGGAAAGACGCACAATCCCTAGAGAAATACACCACAGTTAAAAAAATGTAAATAATTGAATGTTCCTTGGCTCGTGGACCACCAGGCACATCTCCGCGGACCACTAGTGGTCCGCGGACCCAAGGTTGGGGACCACTGCTCTATAGTATAGTCTCTTTTTCAGATCATGATGTCCTATGAGGGCAAGTGAAGTAGCTTTCACAGGTTTTTTAGCCACGGCATACATAAGGGTTTGTTTGGCCAGCACAATGAATACCTGTATGTAAATAGATGACTACCATTTAATGACAAAGCCTATTCAAAAGCAGCGGCTATTGATTAAAATATTAGGAATTACGAGCATGCATAGTCCTCGTAACGAGGATCTCTAACACTAACACGGACACTTCGAACGAGACCATTAAAAATAGATCTTTAATGGAACATTGATAATGTCAATGGACATTTATAAATTTGATTGAAATTATAAAAACGTACGTATATGATGAAATTTGTTGTAGATTTCTTTTGATTCACATCAAACGTTATATGTATGACATTATGGGGAGTGAACTGCAACCTAAAAACAATTAAAAGGCGAGATGGGAGGTAACTGATGCGAGTAACATGAGCCATCCACCAAAGGTGAGTAACAGAATTTACTTTCACACACCATTGACGGCCCTTTTGTTCGGTTGCGACAGATTGCGTCCCTGCCATCTATTTACCCTTCCAATTTGCCTAATTGTTATCGTGGTTGTCAGATGGAATAGATCCCAGTCATCGCCCAGATTTGTTATATTTGTTTGTGTGTGTTCAATGACACCATTCAGGCTGCTAGAGCGATTGCACCATGTGTCTATTGAAATAAGAGCAACGCAATGCACTCATCGACGGGAGCGCAACTGTGAACATACGATGTGTTTGTTTTTTTGTACGTTGCCTTCCAACAGATAAGATGCTATAGGCTATTGGCTGTTTGCTAAACTTGCGTTGAAACCAAGGATGTTTGGTTGTTTGAAATCGAGACAAGATAAGACATGTGAAACCAAACTATTCACATTTGACGCTTTGCGAATACCCAGCTTTAAACTTGAATTCCGTTATCTATGATGTAAAGCTTAAAGTAGGAGTTTTTTTTAGATTTGTCTAACAAGCGACTGTATCAGTCGTCCCCAAAAGTTTTTGTAGGGCGGCTTAAATCATTTGTAAATGAAAATAAAATTCATAGAATTCAAGTAGAGGGACGAACATTTTTTGAAATGATGAAGCGTACACTAAACAAATTATCCAACAAAACCGTTGTAGTATTTCAAAAGGTAATAAATTGAAGATTAATTGCTGAATTTCTGTTGTTCCCTTCTTTATTTTACTTTTTTTTTAAAATCATGTACTCAAAATTATTTACCGCTGACGGGCCGTAATGCCCCGCGGGCCTTAGTTTGACGAATATTGGCTAAATTTAGGCTATCTTAATCACGCTCGTTCGTGTCCCTGAGGCAACAACAACAATAATATAGGAGATATGGGAACTGAAGCAGAGACATTATTCCCCCCGGGGACACCCGCAGCCTCACCAAATAAGGTTTTCTGTAAAAACGTGGAGATGCATATACATTTTAAACGTTCTTTATTGTGCCACAGTCCATTGAAATCATTGTTTTTATTCCCAAATGTTGATTACTAAACTGACTATAACGTAATGAAAAACTCATCACGTCCACTCGGGTTGCCAGTTAGCTGTCTCAAAAATACCGGACACTAGTGTCGTACTTTGTCGATGACACAATATTTAAATGTAAAATGTCCGGTACTGCTTCTATTTTTCCACTGGACAAATAATACCGGACAGTCCGGTACAAAACCGGACATCTGGCAACTTTTTTTTGGGTTTTGTTTCTCTATGTCTGTTTTTTCTTTGAACAACTTATTTAGGCCCGCAGAATCGCTCGAGTTTTCCGTCAATGCGGGTGATGATTGTCAAACATTGATTCAGCGTCTCGTCGTTTCTCTCATTTATTTTGGCTAAAGTCTCTCTTCAAACTCTCGACCGGCCTGTCAACAAACTCAGCATCTAATAATAGCCGTGCTGCTTCCGTCATCGGAGTGGCTCTAATGCATTGACCTCGTTTTCACCGATGGTCAAATTTAGTTCCTGGGTCGGCCGAGTGACGTGCGACTCCTGCTGGTATTTTAAGTCTATGGTTATATTCGTTCCCTCAGTGACTCCGCCCTGCTTACTGAGTCGAATATTCGGTTTGGCATTGGTGACTTAGAGTTTTATCTTATCTGTTTACAGACGCTCCCTCTATACAAAAGATTATTGCGTCCTACGTTTTTAACGTAGTGCCTGAGCAATATTTTTCTCATAAGACCAACCCCATTTTTCTCATACGGTAAGAGTCACATTTCATATATGGCTAAATTCATGTCTGTTAAAATACCAAGAGTCACATTTCCTATAAGGCTAAATTCACGTCTGTTAAAATACCAAGAGTCACATTTCCTATAATATAATTTGCCTAAATTCATGTCTGTTTAAAAAAAAGAGTCACATTTCCTATATGGCTAAATTCATGTCTGTTAAAAAAAACAAGAGTAATATCTCGTTTATGGCTAAAATCATGTATGTTATATGGCAAAAGTCATGTTTTCTATATGGCCAAGTTATAATTCCTTTTAGGCTAAACTATAAACTCTTCTAAGGAGCGGCAGCTTACACAGACAAAATATATTAACATTTTAAAAGTACGTTTTGAAATTGAAAAATTAATAACACATTCTATAGTAGCATAGGTTTCAATAAAAAAATAATGTTCTCCATCCAAGTATTTAGATTGTATACCGCGATTATGTAAATGTTAAAAGAGAAAAATATATTTCATTTGACAGTGGAAATTATACAATAAAATAGTTTTGTCAAAGGGAGGAGAAGGGCCGGCCTATCCTAACGGTCTTAATAAATCGTTCTGTTATTAGACAATATCGCTGCGTTTTCAGTTAAACAAGGCAGATTTTTCATTGGCAATAACAATGGGGCTGAGGAAATTAACGATTAATTAATCGAATAATAGTTTAAAAAATTAAGCGATTAAAATTAACTTGATCAATTTGAAATTACATTAAAATCTAAGGAAATATTTCTAATTGCTTTTTCCCAATTTATTAATAATTTTTATATATTTTTGTTTACTTTCATACTTTTCCCTCGTATTATTGTTATTTATTTAGACGTGCATACGAAAACAAAAAGGTTTTTCTCCCTTATTTCTTGCATAGCAGAACAGATTTGCTGTGTTACGTCACAAAATTTGGGAGCCATGGAATTGCGCGACTTAACCAGTTTCGGCGAAATAATGAATCGCGACTAAACGGGATCTATATATGAGTTATAAAAATATAATTAATCGAAATTAATCGATTTATCGATTAAATTTTGTCCCGATTAATCGAACAATTAAAAAAAAATCAGTACCAGCCCAAGTAATAACTCTTAGTGTCACACTGTCCTTGTTGTATTTTGCACTTGTGATTCCCTGCTTTGGTGGTACATTCCCCCAGTTGTACCTTGCTTTGGTGGTACATTCTCCCAGTTGTACCTTGCTTTGGTGGTACATTCTCCCAGTTGTACCTTGCTTTGGTGGTACATTCTCCCAGTTGTACCTTGCTTTGGTGGTACATTCTCCCAGTTGTACCTTGCTTTGGTGGTACATTCTCCCAGCTGTACCCTTGCTTTGGTGGTACATTCTCCCAGTTGTACCTTGCTTTGGTGGTACATTCTCCCAGTTGTACCTTGCTTTGGTGGTACATTCTCCCAGTTGTACCTTGCTTTGGTGGTACATTGTCCCAGTTGTACCCTTCTTTGGTGGTACAATCTCCCAGTTGTACCTTGCTTTGGTGGTACATTCTCCCAGATGTACCTTGCTTTGGTGGTACATTCTCCCAGTTGTACCTTACTTTGGTGGTACATTCTCCCAGTTGTACCTTGCTTTGGTGGTACATTCTCCCAGTTGTACCTTGCTTTGGTCGTACATTCTCCCAGTTGTACCCTTCTTTGGTGGTACATTCTCCCAGTTGTACCTTGCTTTGGTGGTACATTCTCCCAGTTGTACCTTGCTTTGGTGGTACATTCTCCCAGTTGTACCTTGCTTTGGTGGTGTGGTACATTCTCCCAGTTGTACCTTGCTTTGGTTGTACATTCTCCCAGTTGTACCTTGCTTTGGTGGTACATTCTCCCAGTTGTACCCTGCTTTGGTGGTACTTTCTCCCAGTTGTACCTTGCTTTGGTGGTACATTCTACCAGTTGTACCTTGCTTTGTTGGTACATTCTCCCAGTTGTACCTTGCTTTGGTCGTACATTCTCCCAGGTGTACCCTTCTTTGGTGGTACATTCTCCCAGTTGTACCTTGCTTTGGTGGTACATTCTCCCAGTTGTACCTTGCTTTGGTGGTACATTCTCCCAGTTGTACCTTGCTTTGGTGGTGTGGTACATTCTCCCAGTTGTACCTTGCTTTGGTGGTACATTCTCCCAGTTGTACCTTGCTTTGGTGGTACATTCTCCCAGTTGTACCCTGCTTTGGTGGTACATTCTCCCAGTTGTACCTTGCTTTGGTGGTACATTCTCCCAGTCGTACCTTGCTTTGGTGGTACATTCTCCCAGTTGTGCCCTTCTTTGGTGGTACATTCTCCCAGTTGTACCTTGCTTTGGTGGTACATTCTCCCAGTTGTACCCTTCGGTTGGTGGTACATTCTCCCAGTTGTACCTTGCTTTGGTCGTACATTCTCCCAGTTGTACCTTGCTTTGGCGGTACATTCTCCCAGTTTTACCTTGCTTTGGTGGTACATTCTCCCAGCTGTACCTTGCTTTGGTGGTACATTCTCCTAGTTTTACCTTGCTTTGTTGGTACATTCTCCCAGTTGTACCCTTCTTTGGTGGTACATTCTCCCAGTTGTACCCTTCTTTGGTGGTACATTCTCCCAGTTGTACCTTGCTTTGATGGTACATTCTCCCAGTTGTACCTTGCTTTGGTGGTACATTCTCCCAGTTGTACCTTGCTTTGGTGGTACATTCTCCTAGTTGTACCTTGCTTTGGTGGTACATTCTCCCAGCTGTACCCTTCTTTGGTGGTACATTCTCCCAGTTGTACCTTGCTTTGGTGGTACATTCTCACAGTTGTACCTTGCTTTGGTGGTACATTCTCCCAGTTGTACCTTGCTTTGGTGGTACATTCTCCTAGTTGTACCTCGCTTTGGTGGTACATTCTCCCAGCTGTACCCTTCTTTGGTGGTACATTCTCCCATTTGTACCTTGCTTTGGTGGTATATTCTCCCAGTTGTACCTTGCTTTGTTGGTACATTCTCCCAGTTGTACCTTGCTTTGGTGGTACATTCTCCCAGTTGTACCTTGCTTTGGTGGTACATTCTCCCAGTTGTACCTTGCTTTGGTGGTACATTCTCCCAGTTGTACCTTGCTTTGGTCTTACATTCTCCCAGTTGTACGTTGCTTTGGTCGTACATTCTCCCAGTTGTACGTTGCTTTGGTCGTACATTCTCCCAGTTGTACCTTGCTTTGGTGGTACATTCTCCCAGTTGTGCCCTGCTCTGATTATACATTCCCCTGGTTGTATCTTAGTCTGCTTGTAAACATCATTTTATTTATGGCCAAATCTATTTCCGACAATATTCGACTGTTATTTTAGGACTTATAAAAGACCTTGATCTAATTTTCTTTTAAATTGTTAATCTTTGAATTTTTAACCAAATGTGGACACCGATACCTAATCTGTGGCCGTCGTCAATCAAAATACAATAGGACCCTCAATAGTGACCCATTTGTAAATGAGCCATTAAAAAAAATCATGAGATAAGGGCTCCATTTTTAAAAAAATAATTGAGTTACATATTCAGTGACCCTTTAAAAACGTTTCCCCTTAAAGTCCGACTTGCATTTACCAAGTATGTGGTCTTTTAAATGTTCAGTCGACGCGTCTTTTATCATTAAATATAGTTTTCTTAATGTTTCACAGCAGCGAGTTTTTTTAGGCTAAGTATAATGCAAACGTCCCAACAAAATATAAAAAGGCCAATGATAAAACGTTTGATCTCAAACGAATTGACGCCCGAGGCTATAACATTAGAGTTTATTGACACTCGTTTTGAGACTGGCCATTAATTTCAAAAAAGTATCAAAGTTAGAGTTACCTGTTCTTTAGTTTTGAAACGGTTCCCTACTACTGTTTCATTATATACAGTTTAGTTATTGAAGATGATGTTAGAGATCACGCCTCGTTCAATGGTGAATATTATGATTTCGAAGCTCTTAAAAAAATTTAATGGATAGTCCAAATCATGTTTACTGTTTAATGTAATTTTTTTTTCTTGGATTTTAAATTAGATGCAGGGGAAACATTTTTTTGGACAGATGATCCAAGAACAAATTAGATTTAAAAATCTATTTCAAGTCAAAATTAACATGTTGAATAATAATGTTTAATTACTGTCTTCTGCATTTTGATCAGGATTTCTTCGTTCATCAAGAAACGTTTGATATACAACAAATATGATAAATTATTATTATTATTATTATTATTATTATTATTTATATATTTGATATACGACAAAAAGGTCCAAGCAAAAGATGACCTTTATAACGTTGATAAATATTAAATCAGGAAGACAAATATTTGAAGTGCTACTGGAAGATTTTTTTAAAAAATCAAGCCCTAAATGTCAACAATTAAATTATTTTTTTTTAAAATTCTAACACTTCTGTATCACACTAAAAACCTTCAGACATAAAGTATCGACTGCAAATTGTGGTTCGGGTCATTAAGGAGCTTATAACAAGCAAACAATAGTCAGAGGCGTATCTTGATTATATGCTGATTGAAGCCAAATCCCGATTTTGCTACATCACGTTTAGCTTTATTGAATAAATTTGGTAATACACAATACATAAAGAGCCGTGGTAGATCCTTAGTTAACATTCGCTGCACATCTCTGAAGGACGGTACAAAGTCTATATTTAGTCCAAACCAAAAATAATTTATTGTTTTTTCTTTCTAAAATATGATACTATTTGTTTATTATCTAATAAAAACAGCAATGTGATTCTGTATGTTTAAAGATAAGTGAAATGCTCCAAAGCTTTTATGTCAATCAACAATATGTTCGAGCCCAGGTACTGGCAAGGCCCCTGGGGCATTGTGCTGGCCACACATTCCCCTGCTCGTTAGTGGTGGCTAAAAACTTGTGAACGCTACATCACTTGCCCCATAGTCCGTCATGGACTGGAAAGGGGGTCATTATCAACAATATTTTCTTCAACTGGAAATCTAAATCTCTATTGGAAGAACTCGACAAAGCGCTTCTTATTATTCAAACTCTTTTTTTTTAAATACTGGTAAGCGTAAGGAAGGCTTCACTTGAATACACATTTTAAAAAACCGCAGCTGTCTGATTGAATTGGTTAACAAAGAATAACTTATCCTGAACTGTTAATATATATTTTTAACTACAAGTTTTTGCATACATGTTTACACACGGATTTAGTTGTTTTTTTTTCATCGACTTGTATTATTTAATTTATTTAATTTGGTGTCTCAAATAAATTGATACGAAGTAGGGTTATTAATACTTGTTCATTTCGGTTGTTGTTGTTTTTTTTTGTTTTTTTGCAAAACGATTATCGGTTATGTAAATCCGATTTTAAACCGATTATCGTTTTACCGCTGACTTCATAGAAATTTGGGGCGTACCGGATCCCGGCTCAGGCAAATCCGGAATCCGGCCATTTTACAATTCCGGCTCCGGCAGAAAATGACTTCATAAATCTGACCAAATCCGGCTGGCTGGTTTTACGATATAATATATATAATTATATATAGTTAGAGGCGCCTGCGGTGGATGGGACATGTCCGCAGGATGAGCTCGGAGCGCATTCCAAGAGCCTTGCTTTACGGCGGGCTGGCAACTGGTATGCGGAAGAGAGGACGCCCCTGTTTGCGCTTCAAGGATGTCTGCAAGAAAGACATGACTCTGGCGCAGATTGACCATAAAACGTGGGAGCCCATTGCTGAGTAGCGCACCTCCTGGCGGGAAAAAGTGCGCGAGGGCATTCAAGTCGCGGAAGCTTCCCTTACAGCCAGGAGCGAGGAGAAAAGGGCCAGGAGAAAGGGGAAGGGGGATGGAGGAGCAGGAGGAAACGCCATCATCCCATGAGGATGGACGAATGCCATATATATATAATTATATAATTATAATAGTTCCGGATCCGGCAAATCCGGAATCCGGCATTTTTTTTTACAAATCAGGCTCCGGATTTGGATCCGGCCGGATTTCACTTCATAAATCCGGCCGAATTAAATTCGATTATCGGTTTGGAAAATTAAAAACCGATTATCGCTTTCAAAACCTATAATCGGATTTCCGATTATCGTTTAAAAACCTTAACATGAAGTGAATAATAGGTTCATGGATGATTAAGCGAGCTATGCGGTGTCTGCGGTTTTATTGCTTTCTTGATATTAAGGGAGAAAGCTAACAGAGTGTTTGCCTTCTTCTATCATCTGTTTGACCATCTGCCAACATTACAAGCAAACGCAGTTCTGTTAACATTTTTTAAAAATTTTCAAACATCTGTTTTTTTGTCTGAACAGAAGATGTCCCATACTAATTAAGACTTTTATCACGCAGCGCTTCAGAAACTCTCTTTCTAATTTTTTGCGATATCCTTCTCGGAAAAAAAAACAAGTCTCGCTTTCCCAGCAGCTACACTGGTTGGCTTTGCTAAAAAGGTCTACTGTGATGTCAGATGTCTCTACCAGTCAGCCTCCTGCAGCTGCTGCTCTGTATTCAGGCTTTTTACCTTGCTTTGATGCTTAGTCCAACAGAGTCCAACACTTGGTATTTTAATAGACATGAATTTAGCCATATAGGAAATGTTACTCTTGGTATTTTAACAGACTTGAATTTAGCCTTATAGGAAATGTTACTCTTGGTATTTTGACAGACATGAATTTAGTCATATAGGAAATGTTACTCTTGGTATTTTAACAGACATGAATTTAGCCTTATAGGAAATGTGACTCTTGGTATTTTAAAAGACACGAATTTAGCCTTAAAGGAAATGTAGTACATTCCTTGATCTCAGCCTCATTATTTCCACAAATTAGACACAGGTTTACCGCTAATATCAGTCAAATAAAAACCCAGCGTCACAGTGACATTCAAAAGTCATGTTTTCATAACCAAATTTTAAGGGAGAGCTTTATTTTTTTAAATTTATTATAATTTTATTTTGTTATGCATATACCAACTTACTCGTGGACCTCAAAAGATAGAATCTAGACATTAAAATACTTTCATGCATCATGATTCAACTCAAACGAGCTACTGATCGTTGCGAGGCCATTGTGACCACACAAATTAACCCATCTTTCAATCTTTCGTTTTCATACAAATGAAATTTTCTTAAAATTAAATTGTATACAGTAATTTTGCGCAAATAAGAGGAACCATATATACAAGAATTTTATTTTAACAATTAAAAAAAAATAGTATAAGGCGCACATGGCCTAGCCATCTAACGCACACGGCCTAGCCACCTAACGCACACGGCCTAGCCATCTAACGCACACGGCCTAGCCATCTAACGCACACGGCCTAGCCATCTAACGCACACGGCCTAGCCATCTAACGCACACGACCTAGCCATCTAAGCACACGGCCTAGCCATATAACGCACGGAACAAATTATTTACAGTAGTTTCTTTTCCCTTATCATAAATTAAAATGTGTCATATGTTTCATCGCCTGTTAGATGTAAACGAGGCTGCTTTATAAATGTTACTTTACTTTAGATTAACGAATTGTCCGAGGCAGGACCCCAATAATTATCGTTAATTCTTAACTGCCACCAGACCAAAAGCGGATGAGTTGAGTATCTGGTTTCTAGATTCTAGCCACAATAATGGCCAGATGTAAAGGTGACTTCATTGATCTGATAGGCCAAGTCTTAAGTGGGTGGGATGAGAGATTTACATAGACCAATAAATGTCAGATATACGCGTTTAGAGGATTTTGACGATTTGTGTAATAAAAAAAGTTTACATAAGACGCGTACTGGGTGCGGGTTAAGTAAAACTTTGTATAAGAGTCGTCTTTTTTTTTACAAGAAAATACGGTATTTATTTCAAGCTACAGTCCGCCCAACACCCTTCCCAAAGAGTGTCTTGTGACACACAAATCTGGCCCCTATATAAACTTTGGACGAAGCCCTGATCTAGTGTAATAAACACTGGACTGGTCGCGACAGGTGTGATTAATAGCCCGGAATTCGCTACCACTCTTAGCGCGCAAAGTAAGGCTTTTGTATGTTTGGCTGTTACTGAAAATACGCACCAAGTTGTGTGGGGGTTTTTCTATGGTGAATAGTGCTTGACAAATGAATAATTTATTTAGTTTTTAATATAATATTTTATAAACAAATACAAAGCACATGTTTATGACTAGTCTTCAAAAGCTTTTATTTTCGCCAACATCCCCAAACTTAAGAACTAAGAATTTAAACCAAGTCCATAAATAAAAAAATGATAATGGCAGTTTGAGGCATATCAAAACTTCCTAAAATATATCTAAAGGGTCTGATTTTTCTCCCCCGTATTAATAAACACAGGCCAAAGACTGTTACCACTACTTTTTCTGTCAGTGGACCTGGTATCAGTTTAAGAAATCCGGCAAGTGAACGGTTTTCAAATTAGAGCACGAAGCGTCCGAGATAACAAAGTTCAGGCGGTTCTGATTTCTTTTTATGTGCTGAGAAATGATTATGTGTTGATTGGATTCAATCACTTCTGACTTCTGTTCCGTTTATGTCATGAACAAATTAAACTGATGATTGATTTTGAGAAAATGAACAACCAGATATCGGTTTCAACGTCCTAAGACTGATGAACTGTTTGCAAAGAAGTCTAACATTTAATCCTAAAACTTTAGTTTCTTCCTCTCTTGGTTTTCTGATCAGAGTTGAGATTAAATGATTATTTAAAGCTTCAGAAACGAGGTTTAATTACAACAATGTATGCTGTCAATGTGGCCGGGCCGTCCATAAATGACGTCACGGTATTTTTCAAATTGCAAATTTTTCACTCCCCATCTCACGTCATTTATGGACGGCCCCAATACACTTTTGAGCAATGGCAAAATGTTGTAACAAGTTGGTGCTTTCTGTCGGATCAATATTATGCGAAATTAATAAGGGAATAAAACCTATCCGTCCTGACAACTTTGAACCTTCCTGATTACAAAATTCATTTTGAAAAAGCAATATTAATATTATAAATTAGATTTGCAGATATACCACGACTGTTCAGTTTTCATCCAAACTCCACGACATCATTCAGCATAATATTTAAGAAATGTAAAATTAAAAAGAAAAAATTTAATTTAGTAAATAAAAGGAACAAATTATAAGAACATTCCAACCTCTCCTACAACCAAGACACTATCCCATGTCACACTTCGTACCAGGGGCGTTACAGCAGGTGGAGGTTCGCACAGAATATATCTTTTCTTAAAATGGAAGGGCGGAATTTTCAGCAATAACATGGTGTTTATTTTCTAAAAAATTATACAGGGTCGGATAAAAAATATCGGATAAAAAGAAAAAAAATCACCGCCTAGCCATCTAGCGTTAACTACGGGTGGGGGGTGGGGGGTGGGGGCGGGGGGTAGGGGTACTGCGTAAACTTATTACTCCCCAGCAAAGGAATAAAATACTACGTCTGTCACGCATAATTTTTACACATACTAGAATACTCACTGTGTTTTTTTATTACGCACTACTTCCAGATATCCCCTGCGATTAGTCCAGTAAGTCTTTATTTTAAGTCCAGCAAACACAAGTATGATCCCGTCAAAGAAATAATTATTTGACCACTGAATCCTAAAGGATATACCAATGGCATTAGAACGTCGCCCGGTCTAAATCTTCACCTGTAATAGTTCAACTATCTACTTGTAGCTCCGCCTTCATTGGTAAACAAAACAAAACAAAAAACATAGACATTGAGAGAGGAGAGATAGAGAGAGGAAAAAAACCCGGTTTGCGCCCGAACGCCAAGCCGATGTTTGTCGAGTGGTGCGGCTGGGTGACGTGCTAGAGTTGGTCACAGGCGATCTTGGTCTTGTGTTTGACCAAATTGAAACGTGTTCCCGACTGTGTGATGGTTGTTGGCCAGTGGTTGTCGCGATGCAACGTCTTGCCCCCACGTCTGTCGCTTGTTTTAATGTTATAGCTTTCAAATCTAGGGCAGGGTTGCCAGATTGGATTTTTTAAGGTCAAATTCTCAAAATTTGGCATTTTTTAGATGGTTTGGCCTGAAATTATCATTTTTTTTTGTGTGTGGCTATGTGGCCTCTTTTTGGCCTTTTTTAATGAAAACAAATAAAAATATATTAAAAAATACATAAAAAATATCTTTATCACAAAAAAATGCACCATAAGTCCATAAATTTATTAATTTTCTATTTTTTAATAGCCTACGTGATGTTAACCATTCTTTAAGGTTTAAGTTAGATACTGAATGCAACTAACACTTTTAGAGTCAGGGCTGAGCTTTTACTTACAAAAATAAATACTGTAAGGACTGTGTTACAAAGAATGCTGACGACTTGACATCTGATACAGTTTATATTACTGCAAATTGCAGTCCATAGGAAAAGGAAGACCTGGAGCTTTTCTTTCAAATGTGTATGTTAGTATCATAGTCTATTTATTTTGTGAATATAACCATACATAAGAACATTTGCATTTACACATTTATTAACATTTTTTTCTCATAGTTAAACCTTAATTTTCAATAGTTTTCTAATTTTCAGCTTTATGGGCCGTCCATAAATGAATTCATGCGATTTTGGCAGATTTCTCACTGCATTTTCACCCTCTCCCCCCCCTCGTTACACGTAATAAAGAGCTAGACCCCCCTCCAATATAACGTCACAAAGTCCCTCCCCCCATTAAAGCGGTATTTACTATTTAGTAGCTTTTATTTAGAGTTGCACGTTTTGATGTGACGTCACAGTTCTTAAAAGCCCCCTCTCCCTCATCATACATCGTCACAAATCTGTGACCCCTGCAGCCCCCTAGGTGGGTGACGTCATTTTTGTCGACATTTTTCATGTAACATAAGTTTGGCCTCTTTGTCCTTTTTTGACCGACATTTTGGGCTTTTTACCCAAATATAATCTGGCAAGGCTGATCTAGGGGACGTCACCAAGGGCCGTGGTTACAGTACGTTAATCATTCCTATCACTTTCTAGCTTGAGATGTTTCATAGCTTTATTTTTATCTATAAATGCTAAAGTACTTTTGAGATACTGGATTTAAAAATAAAACAGTCAATTTTTTTA
>CALYLW010002194.1:0-62780 GCA_944989445.1 Ampullaceana balthica | reverse complement strand
TGTATATTGACTTATTATTTTAATTATATTGACATATTCTCTTAATATATAAAGAGAAGGGAAGGGAGTTGCTTAGTTAACGGTATTTTGCATACAGGGAGGATTGGGGGGGGGTTTCCTCGACCGAATGTGAACGTACGGACAACCAATTTAATTTGCATAATACTAAGCATAATAACATAAACCGATCAGCTCAATACCGACTGATTCAAATATGATATGCAATAATGTTTTATAATTTAATGCAAACGAAATTCAGAACTTTTTAAATTACTTTGAAGTTAACTAACATTTGGTTCAGATCAAACGTCCAGACATAACTGAAATAAGTACCCAAAATCAGAGGCGTCACTAGGGTTGGTGTCACCCGGGGCGGTAGCTCATGGTGTCACCCCTTCACGATTGAAGGGGCCGTCCATAAATGACGTCACGCGAGGATGCCGATTTTTACCCCACCATCCCCCAGCGTCATGCTTATACCCCCACCCCCTTTTCACGATATGACGTCACAAAGCTTTGACACCCCCCCAAACCGTATTTTCTAAATAAAAATTAGCATGTTGCAAATTATTTTTGTCATTTAAATATGTATTTAGGGTAAGTCTGCGCTCTGATGTCGTAACAAGCGTGAAGCCATCGAAAACGTCATTAAATAAACGGTAAAAAATCAAATATTTAAGTGGAACTTTTATTTAAAGTTGCGCGTTTTTTTATGTGACGTCACATTTTTTAACCCCATCCCCTCGTCACACATCGTCATCGATGCGTGACCCCCACACCCTATTACGGATTAAAAAGGGGGTGCTGAACGGGCTAAAGCCAGGGGCCAACAATAATTTAAGGTACTCCAAACTTATTATAGTGTATAATAAAGATGCAGGCAAATGTTTGTATGAATCCCTGAAAATGCCTTTGTCATTCATACGGCAATGTTGCAAATATGAGTAGGAAGTACGGAAACCAGGCTATTCTTCGTGAGAAGTGCAGTGTTGCTCATTATGTGCCGTGCACAGCTCATTCCCTTAATTTGGCTGGGAAAAGTGCAGCAGATTGTCCTGATGCAGTCAGATTTTTTGTCTTCTGCAAAATCTTTATACCCGGCTTGTTGCATCTACTCATCGTTGACAAGTACTTTAAAAACACATGAAATTGATACATGTTAACAAAGCCTTGTCTGACACAAGATGGTCAGCCTGGATGATGCAGTAAGGTCTGTTAATAACTTATACCATGCGAATATCGCAGCACTGGAGGAATTAGCAACAAATGAAAATCCGCCACGTGACTGTCTACTAGAAGCAGAAGGATTTCTAAAGAAACTTGAACAACTGGAAGTTGCTATTTTACTTGAAATTCGGGAAACAATTTTAGAAAGGAAGTCTCTAATTGATTTTGTTAAAAGACAGCATTCTTAATTTTATTCCTATGAAGACAAAGGAAAGGACAGGTACATGGTAAAAAGGAGTATGAACAATCTTCAATGCTATCAATAAAAAAAGAGGAAAAAAATGGCGTCAGTTTGATAAAGGAACATCACCAAAACAGTATTCTCCCCGAGACAAAAGTTTCAAGGTTGAGGTATTTCTGGTAATCATTGACAAACTGTCTTGAGCCTTACAGCATCGGTTAGGCCCATATAAAGACATCCATGAAAAATTTGGCTTTCTTACAAACCTATCTGAGCTCAGCAATTTCACCATCCGATGGGCAGCAGCCAAGATAATGGAAGAATATTTAAGTGATTTCGAAGACTGCTTACCTTCAGAATTAGTTCAATTTTCCGAACTCTTTAAAAAATGTATTGTCCAGGCTCAGGGTAAGGAAAAGGAAGTACCCCAATGCCAAACTCAAAACACGTGCACAGAGCTAAACATTTTGCTCCTTTTGAATGAGCTAAATTTCACACAGCTCTTTACAAATGTATACATCGCACTTCTCATCTATCTCTCAATGATGACATCAAACTGCAACTGAGAGCATTCCTTTTCAAAGTTGAAAAGAATATAAAATGAGTTAGAATTTGCATGGGACAACAAAGACTGAATATGCTCTCTCTAATTACCATTGAAAATGAACTTAATTGTAAGCTTTCTTAGCTTTACTGACTTGATTGATAACTTCACCATAAGAAAAATTCGCAAAATAAAGTTGAAGGTTCAAATAATAATTATAATAAATAATAATAATAATAATAATAATAATAATAATACATATTTTTCAATACATTTTCTATTTCAACTAGAGAAAACAATTTGTTACCCCATGGAAAAATGTTTAAAATTTTTTTTTAAAATACGGAATAACGCGTAATATTATTCTTTATGGGGGAGCGTTCGTAATCACGAAACAGCGTAAGTCGGGATGGGACCGTCGTAACCGGGGGACTACCTGAATATAAACATGCATATCACGCCTTTAATAAATATATATGTAACAAAATATAAACTCAAAGACATTGAATTCATAATTTTCGTCTAGAAAAAACATCAACAAAGAAAACCCATCTTTTGAAAAAAAAATTTTTGGGGGGGGGGATACAAATCTTATCCCCCCCCCCACACCCCACTGTGGTGAGGGGAGTCGTGAGGTGGGATTCGTCCATGGTGTTGGTGTGTCAAAGCCAAAATAGCTTAATATCTTTTAAAACATAAGACACTGACTCTTTCATGTCTAGCCTTTTTTAAAGATCTCTCAGCTGCGACGTTTCTTTTCTTTTTTTCCTAATTTGTTTTAATGTTGTTTGTGTGTTGGGACTGTTTTATTATTGCAAGTTAACTGATATTTTTTAATAAAATTTTTTCGCGTTTAACGTATTTCTTTGTATTTCTTAATTTCATCTAGATGAAAAAAATGTGTCTTCATTTTTTTCATGACATAAAATCGTACACTGTAAAATTTTAGGCTCGGGTGTCACCCCCTGATGGGTGTCACCCGGGGCGGCCCGCCCGCCTCGCCCCCCCTAGTGACGCCACTGCCCCGTAGCATAGCACGGGCATTGTGCTCGTCTAATATATATTGCGGCTAAGCGCGTCTGTCTGTCAGTGATGCTATGCGAGGTAATTCTTGATCATTATTTTTTTTATTGAAAATTTAGTCGTAAAATAATAAACATTTTGGTGTCGAGATTTTAATGTATGTATTGTGACTCTCGCCGTAAAATTATTATATGACATGACGTCATTGTGGGAGCTTATAAAAAATTATGAGAAGGGAACGATGTAATTAAGAAATGTATTCACTAGGTTAAGATTGAGGCTAATTGGTGGCGCTATTATTTTTATGTAGGGGGACATCTTTGTGAAACTTTAAAGGTTACTTTTCATTGGTAGTGGCAGGCATCACTATCAATATTATCACTCAACCTGGGTAAAACGTAAAAAAGAGAAAGTATTGATATTTTTATTTTGCCGACCCCGTAGCGTAGCACGGTTATTGCCCTTGTTTTAAAATATACGAGTGCTTGTTTGAAGTTATTACCTCGGAAATAAATTAATTATGTCTTTAAATTCATATTTTCCACTGTAAGTTTAAAACAAAGAATAGTGTGTACTAGTGTCTAGATGACGTCATTGGCCGTTTGTAATGAGTGCATACAATTTAACTAGATCCACAGTTTTATATTATAATGTATTACTATAGAGTATAGAGGATGAATATCTTGACATATTAACTAAATTCATCAATTCATTATATAGATGCATTATGATTTCAATAAAGATGTAACAATATTTGTGCAACCCATTGTTATTTTATTATAAGTTACAAATCTATTTTTGTGTGCCTCAAATCACTTATTTCCATGGCTTCTAAGTATTTACGTTTTATGCTTGGAGAGTACGTGGACAGATTAGTGTCACGTGCCCAGTTTAAGTTCTCGCTAATCTCCACGTTAAATCTTTAACTACATCAGGGTTCCCATCTAATGCGCTCCACGCTGCACCCCGAGACCCCCTCCCGCGTTCTCCACAATATGCTTACACAGGCGTAACAACGACTTTAAATCGGGGCAGTTGCCAAGTTTGCCGAGGGTTAATCCTTCAATAATCATTGTATTCTGTACAATATAGTATTTTTCCCATTTCTGAAGGGCGCCAAAAATGAATTAGCCAAGGGCGCCGAAAACCCAGTTACGCTTCTGTATGCATACATCATACCAAACAGCTACATATCACTATATACATACATCATACCAAACAGCCACATATCACTATATACATACATCATACCAAACAGCCACATATCACTATATACGTAAATCATACCAAGCAGCCACATATCACAATATGGAAACACCACACCAAACAGCTACACATCACCTAATAACATAGTGAATGTTGTAACTTTCGTTGGTTTTCTCCGATATTATTAAATGTTCTCATTTTAATAGATTCAACTCAGTGAATAATATTAAACGAAACAAACCCTAATGTTTTATGTTTTTTCCATTGATTGCATGAAGTGTTTATTTATTGTGTTTATATTTGTAGGGATCGAATATTAAGTTTTAAAAAAAGTCAAAAAAGTTGGTAGCAGTGGGAACAATAAACTTCTCTCATCGACCTCAGCCGCCGTCCTTCTGTCAGACGTAGAGTTTATTTTTAACATTTTTGGCAATAATTAGGACATTTAAATTTTTTAAACATTAGAAATTGTACGTAAAGTATATATAAAAAAAATTTTCTCGCTGTTTCTCTGATATTCTTTCTTTATCTTTAAAACAGCAAGTGAGTTAAATTTAATCTCTAGTATGTTGGACAATAGACAAAGAAGTAGGAAAACATTGAATACAGTAGAAATGTGGTTTATAAGACGTTTTATGACCGTGTCATGAAAGGAAAAGAAAACAAATACTGAGTTATTAAGAACAGCATGTGCCCCAAGATCAATTATAAATGCTATAGAGAAGTGAAAAATGAAATTATATCAGTGTATATGACAAATATTGAATATAAAGCATATCTTTCTGTTGAAAGATATATTGTAGGGGAAACAGATGAAGACAAAAAAAAACATACGTGGAGAACCTGACTGAGTGTTCAACAAACAAAAGTGTAACCAATAACGTCTTCCTTTGAAACAGATAACAACAGATAGGAATAGAAGGTCATGTTAGCCAATGTCTTTCCAAACCTTGCACCTCATAATAATCATATATATAAAGAATATACTTTTAAAGTCTGTAGAAGTATGACATATAATATTTTTAATGACGTCAGGTTATCATATTAGACATGCATTAAAATAATATTTCTTGTCAGGACGCACGATATAGCACCAATGATAATGTAATTTTATGAAAATTAAAATGCAACATAAATAAAAGTATATTTAAAAGAAAAAATATATCAAAATGTAATTAAATGTTAATTAAAGCTACATGAGACAATGAATAAAATAATTTTTGCGTTGCATTCAAATTGATTTTCCCCGTCAGTGACGCACTACAAAGCACCGGTACTAACGTATTTAATGACATTGTGTTGAAAATACTGAGAATATTAGATTAATGTGAAAATCGTAATTAATGTATTAAAATCCATTAAAATATAATTTATAATGTAGGAGACATATCATTAAAAACTTGTCTTTTATAAATGTTTCATTACATATAAATTTAAAAATTCTCATGGTATATAAAGTTCGAAAAACAAATTAATATTAAAAATCTTTTTTATTGTTTAAAAATATTAAAACTATAAAATTTGTTTAATGACTATTATATATTTATATATTTTAGAGTCTATGCGACGTCCCTCTGTCTCTTTCAATCTTTCAATAGAGTTCATTCTATATTATCCAAGTGGCACGCCACTTGACTTCGATCCCTATAAACTTGGGATACAATGTACATAAATTGCTAAGCATTCCCCTTATCGACGTTGTCCTACAATGAGGTTTATTTAGAGATATTGGAACGTTTATACAATTAGTACATACATGGGGAAAACACAAATGGCATATTAACATTATCTTTGTTGTTTACATAGCTACATAATTTATGCTAATTGTAGGATTCTCTAATGTTGACAACAATATTAATGTTATTACAACATATATTAAATGGACGTTATTTTAATCCCTCTTTTCATAGTTTTCTTCTTATAATAATATGTTTAAAATAATTTGTTAAAAATTTGTTTCGTAAAATATAATAATACTTAAATAAAAAAGTCCTATCATTGTAAATATAATTTTACTATAGATTTAAAATACACCATGTAAACTAATAACACATTTTATTATTATTAATAATTTGAAATAATTTATTGCTTTAATTTCTGAAAACAATACCTATAAAAACAAATGCAGGTGTCTATCTGTCCTTTATTATATAATATTTACTGACAACAACATCTTGTCCTCTGCACTGTTTGTTATTCGAGTGTTTCTGAGGTTGGTACCATAATATGTATTAGTCGGAACGATATTTCTCTAGCTCTAGTTTCTATCTCTCTAATGTGTTAGCTATTGAAAGTGTCCTCTAATTTAGTTTTATAAAATTGTCCCAATCACGTGATTCGTTCAAGATGAGGGGTTTCCTATTGTTCTCTCAAGTGGTTGTAAATTTGTTTGTTTTTAAATCCTTTATATTAACTCGTGGTGTCTGCGGCCGACCGACCTTGCTTGCTTGCTTGTCGCCAAAACTTTTGATCGATTTTTAAACCACTTGCTCGCAAGATAGCGAGCTGAAATTTCGCAGGCAGTTTTGTACCGATGATAAAAACAATGTATCAAAATTTCAGATCGATCGCATGTACCGTAATTAAATTATTGATTTTTTAGATTATTTTTTTTATTCCTATGTATCATGCTATTTTTTGAGATAGAGCGTCGCGGTGCGTATTATATTGAACAACCTTTCTGTCGCGCAATAAGGTGCGTATTTTATTGACAGCTCTTTTTATAAACATATTCCTGATCGGTGCACATTATATTAAACATGTTTTACGACACAAGTGCAGTTTTGTATTTCTGGATGGTCTGGCGCTGCGTATTATAATGAACATTCTTTTAATTACTTCTCGTACATAAAGGATTTATAGTCAAAAACTTGGTTTTTTACGGGTTTTTCTTATTAAATCCTTTATATTAACTCGTGGTGTCTGCGGCCGACCGACCTTGCTTGCTTGCTTGTCGCCAAAACTTTTGATCGATTTTTAACCCACTTGCTCGCAAGATAGCGAGCTGAAATTTTGCAGGCAGTTTCGTACCGATGATAAAAACAATGTATCAAAATTTCAGATCGATCGCATGTACCGTAATTAAATTATTGATTTTTTAGATTATTTTATTTATTCCTATGTATCATGCTATTTTTTGAGATAGAGCGTCGCGGTGCGTATTATATTGAACAACCTTTCTGTCGCGCAATAAGGTGCGTATTTTACTGACAACACTTTTTATAAACCTATTCCTGATCGGTGTGCATTATATTAAACACGTTTTACGACACAACTGCAATTTTGTATTTTTGGATGGTCTTGCGCTGCGTGTTATAATGAACATTCTTTTAGTTACGTCTCATACGTAAAGGATTTATAGTAAAAAACTTGGTTTTTTACGGGTTGTTTTTATTTAAATCCTTTATATTAACTCGTTGTGTCTGCGGCCGACCGACCGACCTTGCTTGCTTGCTTGTCGCCAAAACTTTTGATCGATTTTTAACCCACTTGCTCGCAAGATAGCGAGCTGAAATTTTGCAGGCAGTTTTGTACCGATGATAAAAACAAAGTATCAAAATTTCAGATCGATCGCATGTACCGTAATTAAATTATTGATTTTTTAGATTATTTTATTTATTCCTATGTATCATGCTATTTTTTGAGATAGAGCGTCGCGGTGCGTATTATATTGAACAACCTTTCTGTCGCGCAATAAGGTGCGTATTTTACTGACAACACTTTTTATAAACCTATTCCTGATCGGTGCGCATTATATTAAACACGTTTTACGACACAACTGCAATTTTGTATTTTTGGATGGTCTTGCGCTGCGTGTTATAATGAACATTCTTTTAGTTACGTCTCATACGTAAAGGATTTATAGTCAAAAACTTGGTTTTTTACGGGTTGTTTTTATTATTGACTAAAGTCTCATTTGTTTTTTTATTTCTCATAAGCATCCTCGATAAAATAGGTTAGTCTGGTCCCGGGGTAGTGTGGTGTATTATTATTGATAGTTGTCAGACATGTCAGTCTGAATGCAAGTGACTGCAATTTCTGAATCCCACTTTGATTAGCACTGTTCGAGTGTTAAGAGCAAACCTAAAAATAATAATAGAACGTAGTGTTTATATAACTTTACAGACCTCATGGTAACTATTAGTTCACATGAGATTGGTATCTTGAATGTTGCCATGACATAAAAGAAAGTGTCTCACGGTGTTGGCTGTGAAAGGTGGGGAATATTTGTTATATATAAGACACCCAACAATAGTTGTTAGATATAAGACATCACAAAAATAGTTGTTAGATATAAGACACCCAACAATAGTTGTTAGATATAAGACATCCAACAATAGTTGTTAGATATAAGACATACAAAAATAGTTGTTAGATATAAGACATACAACAATAGTTGTTAGATATAAGACATACAACAATAGTTGTTAGATATAAGACATACAACAATAGTTGTTAGATATAAGACATACAACAATAGTTGTTAGATATAAGACATACAACTAAAAATAGTTGTTAGATATAAGACATACAACAATAGTTGTTAGATATAAGACATCCAACAACAATAGTTGTTAGATATAAGACATACAACAATAGTTGTTAGATATAAGACATCCAACAATAGTTGTTAGATATAAGACATACAACAATAGTTGTTAGATATAAGACATACAACAATAGTTGTTAGATATAAGACATCCAACTAAAAATAGTTGTTAGATATAAGACATACAACTATAAAATAGTTGTTAGATATAAGACATACAACTATAAAATAGTTGTTAGATATAAGACATACAACTATAAAATAGTTGTTAGATATAAGACATACAACTATAAAATAGTTGTTAGATATAAGACATACAACTATAAAATAGTTGTTAGATATAAGACATACAACTATAAAATAGTTGTTAGATATAAGACATCCAACTATAAAATAGTTGTTAGATATAAGACATACAACTATAAAACAGTTGTTAGATATAAGACATACAACTATAAAACTATAAGACCACCTGCGCGTCTGGTCATCCTACCCCTGGGGCAATTCAAACCTTGGCCAGTCCCGAGGACTCCCAGTCATGGTCAGAAGTCGGCTTCTGTTTCACGTCCCTGTCTTATCTCAAGACCCTCTTACCGCCCCAGATCTAAAAGGCCCACGCCCAGCTCCGCGCTAGTGACGCTAGTGGCGGTCAGTCTTTGATCTCAGCTCCTGGCGGTCAATGCAAGTTAACCTAATTTCCTTACAATACTCTAGATAACACTGGCATAGAAGAGAACTTATGACGTCATTTACCATTATTTGAGTAGATAACATTTTGTAAACGAGGTTCTCCAACTTTGTGTTTATATTTTTACTACATTGTACTCTACAGTCTCACTATTTATAAATAAATATAGCTCAATCAGACGTGAGGATAAAGTACCAATTATTACTTTTGGTCTGTTGGTTTTAGTTCTCTAGATCAGTGCTTTTCAAAGTGGTGTTACGCGGACCGGTGCCGGTCCGTGGGCCATCCGCCGCCGGTCCGCAGAATTTATCAAGAAAGAACATAAAAATCTATTTATAATCCCCCAGAACAGAAAAAATAGTGCACCGGTCATTGGAGCAATGAAAAAAATCCTGCCGGTCCGCCAGACTAAAAAGTTTGAGAAGCACTGCTATAGATGTCCTGCATCGTCTATGTGGCCCTAACAAATATGTATTGAGTCATCGTATGAAGCGAGATAATTCTCTTTCTAAAGTTTTATTATTTGTGGATCTAAAATCTGAAGCTTGAATAAGTAATACTTGAAGTTGTAGATTAATTTTATATTGCGATACGAGTTATTATTGTTATCCTTTAAAAGAAAAATAAATATATATCAATCTGGTATTTTAACATATTGCATGGAATTAGTTTATTAATATTAGCTGCAAACTAAGTATTTTAATCATTGATAATTATTTTGTTCTCCAATGAATGTCATTCTCAACACGTCTGCTCTTTTTTCAGTGTTTTTTATCACGAAGTGTTATTCACTTCATACGCAACTTAATAAGGTTTATATTCTACATTAATACACAGTTTGCTACATACCATCAATTTCCTATAACTAGATACAACCAGTGTCATAGCATAAGCCGCAGACCCACTCATAAAATTATATAATGGGTAGGGGGGAATTGAACACAAACTACAGCATGACAAAATCAGAACAAAGCGAATGAACGTTTTGGGTCTGGGAGTCTTGCTGACGTATATTATCCACATCAACACTACCCAGCATCCACACTAGCCTCATGCAGTGCCAACTACGCTGGGCGGGGCATGTTTCGCGCATGCCCGACCATCGCCTCCCCAAGATGGTCCCCTATGGCGAGCTTACTGAAGGGCATAGAGCACGCGGATGTCTACATAAGCGCTACAAGGATACACTTAAAACTTCTCTAAAGGCCTTTGACATTAGAAATGACTCCTGGGAAGCAGCAGCCAGTAACCGAACACCCCTGGTGCTCTATGATACGGAATGGCGCAGCTGTCTGTGAGGCTAATAGACAACAGACTGCCAAGACCAAACGTCAAGCCAGGACGAAATGGCGCAGCTGTCTGTGAGGCGAATAGACAAAAGGCTGCCAAGAACAAACATCAAGCCAGGACGGAATGGTGCAGCTGTCTGTGAGGCTAATAGACAACAGACTGCCAAGACCAAACGTCAAGCCAGGACGGAATGGCGCAGCTGTCTGTGAGGCTAATAGACAACAGACTGCCAAGACCAAACGTCAAGCCAGGACGGAATGGCGCAGCTGTCTGTGAGGCTAATAGACAACAGACTGCCAAGAACAAACATCAAGCCAGGACGGAATGGCGCAGCTGTCTGTGAGGCTAATAGACAACAGACTTCCAAGAACAAACATCAAGCCAGGACGGAATGGCGCAGCTGTCTGTGAGGCTAATAGACAACAGACTGCCAAGAACAAACGTCAAGCCCTGGAAGGACCGCATCCAAAACACTCCTGAAGCGATCCCATCGATCTCTTGTCCGACATGCGGACGCAAATTTCGTGCTAGAATAGGGTTAATAAGCCACCAGAGTACACACGTGGCGGCCTAGAACAGGAGAAATATAGGGAGAATTGTCATCGTCGACTACGACGGACGAACAACATTGATGGTCTCGAGACATGTGCACTGCGGCTAGCTACCTGCAAAAACCTAGCTTGCCAACCATAAACTATGATTGGCCAACCCTAGCGAGGGTCAGCTATGCCCGCAAAAAAAGGGGGAGAAGAAAAGACACAATCAAACATTTTTGAAAATTGAGAAGGTATGTTTTCGCTGAGGCTTGAACCCAGTACCTCACGCATGTAAGGCAGACGTGATAACCACTACACTACGAACATGTGAAGTGAATGCAAGAAGCAGTGTTGGACTCGAAACATGCCCAACCCCTCCCCCTTTTGAACACACTTCGCTTTATTGGCCGACCCCAGCGAGAGATTTGTCATGCTTATTTGCACACAACTCGCTTGATTGGTCGACCCCAGCGGGAGAATTGTCCAGCTTATTTGCACACAACTCGCTTGATTGGTCGACCCCAGCGAGAGATTTGTCCAGCTTATTTGCACACAACTCGCTTGATTGGTCGACCCCAGCGAGAGATTTGTCCAGCTTATATGCACACAACTCGCTTGATTGGTCGACCCCAGCGAGAGATTTGTCCAGCTTATTTGCACACAACTCGCTTGATTGGTCGACCCCAGCGAGAGATTTGTCCAGCTTATTTACACACAACTCGCTTTATTGATCGACCCCAGCGAGAGATTTGTCCAGCTTATTTGCACACAACTCGCTTGATTGGTCGACCCCAGCGAGAGCTTTGTCCAGCTTATTTGCACAAAACTCGCTCTTGATCTTGTTTTGGTCATCCGCCGCCGGTCCACAGAAGTAATCAAGAAAGGACATACAAATATAATGATAATCTTACATTTTCAACCAATAATACTAACCCGAAAGAACATGTCAATGTTTTGACAATAAGCTTATAAATGAAACAAATAAAAAAAAATAAATGACATGTCGCTACCATGTCAGTAAAGGTAAAATAGAGCACCGGTCCGTGGTGCAATGGAACAAATTTTGCCTGTCTGCCATACTAAAAAGTTTGAGAAGCACGGATTTACATGACTAAAAATAATAATTTAAGCAGATCATGTTTTATGTTGTTTTTTTTAAACATGTGAATTCTACATAAAATTTGAACACGATTATTTTTAAATTATAATATTTTTAACAAATATAATTTTTGTGAATCAATATTTCTAAAGATATCGACTGTGAGGCTTAAAATGAATGTTCACTACTTAGTTCTGATAGAGTACCGAGATTACAGCTGTTGTTATAACAGTTAATATAAATTATCAACTCTCTCTTGTTGTTAACACATTTGTTAGAAAATGTCTTCAGTCTGCGACCTATTTAATTTTTAAATCATATGATTCTATTTTTTAAAGAAACTTTTTATCAATTTTACTGGGATAGGGTAACATAACTCTTTTTCTCACCTGATTTTTGAGACTATATAAATTTAAATGTGTTAGTCCATCATTATATAGGCTATAATTTTTTTTTAAATAGGATAAATGATAGTCAATCTATGGATTGCCAATTTGTATTTTCTTTGAAGTAATTTAAAATAAATAAAATGTTTGGAAATACAACTAAAGCCTAAAATGTCTGGTGCATTAATGTGATGAAAAAAAATGTTTTGAAATTTTAAATAGGTAGACGCAACACCCAATTAATTTATAAGTCAGATAAAATAACAAAAATATTATGACATAATTTTCCCCTCAACATTTATCAGGCCATAGTGTCATTGTTTTTTTATAACATGGGAAACACATAAATTATCATGCATGTTTGCCATAATTTGACGTTTTCCTTTAAAAAAAATCAAGCATGTTATAATTTCGGCTTTTTGAATATACAATGTCGTCCTTATAGAAATCAATAACGAGTCAGTTAACTATTTAAGATAAGTCAGCGTGCTATTCAAGATTTAATCAGTGGCCGTCCTTGGACCGTGGTTCTGGATTTGGCACACCCATGAAAAGCAGAAATGTACTTGCTGTGAATTTTGTTATTTTATACGACTTCAATGGGTAGTGGAATAACTAAAGATGAGTCCTTAAGCTGGGTGGAATTCTATCCCACATGGTTCGCTGGCTTAACTTAAGACTTCGCTAAACTAGATAACTTAATTATTTTGACTTTAATTATTTAAAACAAAGATTGGTAGAACAGTAGAAAATAATTTAGTAACACATTAATATTGTTATCTCTAAATTATAGATCGAAATCAAGCGGCATGCATTTGTCCAAAGGTCTCGATGTGGTACGAAACGCGATAACTGCTAAATGACATACATTTTAACTTAATATGAAGTTATATTTACCTGGTTTTTATTAAATGTCAATAAATTTAAAATTAAAAAATGGTTTTTTTTACATAAATAATTAATTTTTATAAATTCATTTTAAAAAACATAAAACTAAATATTAGGTAACTAAGCTTACGAGTAGATTGACTCATATAACTTTTAATTACATCTTAATGTACTATTTAAAAAATGCTTTGCATTAATATTCCATTTTAATTTTCTTAAACATTACATTAACATCGGTGCAGTATCGTGCGGCGCTGACAAGAAATATTATTTCATATATGCACGTCTGATATGATAATATGACGTAATTAAAATTATTTGTCTTGCTTTTACAGAGTGGAAAAACATATTCTATTTTATATGATTATTATGAGGTGTCAGGTTTGGAAAGACATCGGCTAACATGACCTTCCATTTCTCTCTGTTGTTATCTGTTTCAAGTAAGACGTTATTGCTAACACTTTTGTTTGTTGACCATTCAGTCAGGCTCTCCATGTATGTTTCCCTTACTCTATATCTCTCAAAAACATAAAGATACGCTGATGACCCTATTGCTGTAAGTACTTAAGTCACAAAATAATGTTTTTGTGGTACTCTTGCATTGGATTAAAGTGCCAATGTATAGGAACAGCACACTTGTTGGTATTTATACGGTGAATAAATCCTCGTTTCGAGCTTAACGAAGAAATATTTAGTGTTGAACCACTCAAAGAAACAACTACAGACCAGGATTTATTCAGTGCTGTTGAGAACTGTGTTGAAAGAATTAGGTTGGTGTGGAACAAGATGGCAAATTTAAGAACTGTTGAAGCGCGTGTTTTAACTGGGAAAATTAGTATGAAAAATAAAATTAAAGTTTGCCATTGACATTATGGAAAAGTTGAATTACGGTATCTGAATGTCAATCTTCAGGGCAATAGCTTGTTTGCGCATGAAATTTATGTGTATCTTAAATCATTTCAGGCAAAAATCTCCCTGTTCTCCAGGCAATCTTCAGGGCAATAGCTTGTTTGCGCATGAAATTTATGTGTATCTTAAATCATTTCAGGCAAAAATCTCCCTGTTCTCCAGGCAATCTTCAGGGCAATAGCTTGTTTGCGCATGAAATTTATGTGTATCTTAAATAATTTCAGGCAAAAATCTCCCTGTTCTCCAGGCAATCTTCAGGGCAATAGCTTGTTTGCGCATGAAATTTATGTGTATCTTAAATAATTTCAGGCAAAAATCTCCCTGTTCTCCAAGCAATCTTCAGGGCAATAGCTTGTTTGCGCATGAAATTTATGTGTATCTTAAATCATTTCAGGCAAAAATCTCCCTGTTCTCCAGGCAATCTTCAGGGCAATAGCTTGTTTGCGCATGAAATTTATGTGTATCTTAAATCATTTCAGGCAAAAATCTCCCTGTTCTCCAGGCAATCTTCAGGGCAATAGCTTGCTTGCGCATGAAATTTATGTGTATCTTAAATCATTTCAGGCTAAAATCTCCCTGTTCTCCAGGCAATCTTCAGGGCAATAGCTTGTTTGCGCATGAAATTTATGTGTATCTTAAATCATTTCAGGCAAAAATCTCCCTGTTCTCCAGGCAATCTTCAGGGCAATAGCTTGTTTGCGCATGAAATTTATGTGTATCTTAAATCATTTCAGGCAAAAATCTCCCTGTTCTCCAGGCAATCTTCAGGGCAATAGCTTGTTTGCGCATGAAATTTATGTGTATCTTAAATCATTTCAGGCAAAAATCTCCCTGTTCTCCAGGCAATCTTCAGGGCAATAGCTTGTTTGCGCATGAAATTTATGTGTATCTTAAATCATTTCAGGCAAAAATCTCCCTGTTCTCCAGGCAATCTTCAGGGCAATAGCTTGTTTGCGCATGAAATTTATGTGTATCTTAAATCATTTCAGGCAAAAATCTCCCTGTTCTCCAGGCAATCTTCAGGGCAATAGCTTGTTTGGGCATGAAATTTATGTGTATCTTAAATCATTTCAGGCAAAAATCTCCCTGTTCTCCAGGCAATCTTCAGGGCAATAGCTTGTTTGCGCATGAAATTTATGTGTATCTTAAATCATTTCAGGCAAAAATCTCCCTGTTCTCCAGGCAATCTTCAGGGCAATAGCTTGTTTGCGCATGAAATTTATGTGTATCTTAAATAATTTCAGGCAAAAATCTCCCTGTTCTCCAGGCAATCTTCAGGGCAATAGCTTGTTTGCGCATAAAATTTATGTGTATCTTAAATAATTTCAGGCAAAAATCTCCCTGTTCTCCAGGCAATCTTCAGGGCAATAGCTTGTTTGCGCATGAAATTTATGTGTATCTTAAATCATTTCAGGCAAAAATCTCCCTGTTCTCCAGGCAATCTTCAGGGCAATAGCTTGTTTGCGCATGAAATTTATGTGTATCTTAAATCATTTCAGGCAAAAATCTCCCTGTTCTCCAGGCAATCTTCAGGGCAATAGCTTGCTTGCGCATGAAATTTATGTGTATCTTAAATCATTTCAGGCAAAAATCTCCCTGTTCTCCAGGCAATCTTCAGGGCAATAGCTTGTTTGCGCATGAAATTTATGTGTATCTTAAATCATTTCAGGCAAAAATCTCCCTGTTCTCCAGGCAATCTTCAGGGCAATAGCTTGTTTGCGCATGAAATTTATGTGTATCTTAAATCATTTCAGGCAAAAATCTCCCTGTTCTCCAGGCAATCTTCAGGGCAATAGCTTGTTTGCGCATGAAATTTATGTGTATCTTAAATCATTTCAGGCAAAAATCTCCCTGTTCTCCAGGCAATCTTCAGGGCAATAGCTTGTTTGCGCATGAAATTTATGTGTATCTTAAATCATTTCAGGCAAAAATCTCCCTGTTCTCCAGGCAATCTTCAGGGCAATAGCTTGCTTGCGCATGAAATTTATGTGTATCTTAAATCATTTCAGGCAAAAATCTCCCTGTTCTCCAGGCAATCTTCAGGGCAATAGCTTGTTTGCGCATGAAATTTATGTGTATCTTAAATCATTTCAGGCAAAAATCTCCCTGTTCTCCAGGCAATCTTCAGGGAAATAGCTTGTTTGCGCATGAAATTTATGTGTATCTTAAATCATTTCAGGCAAAAATCTCCCTGTTCTCCAGGCAATCTTCAGGGCAATAGCTTGTTTGCGCATGAAATTTATGTGTATCTTAAATCATTTCAGGCAAAAATCTCCCTGTTCTCCAGGCAATCTTCAGGGCAATAGCTTGTTTGCGCATGAAATTTATGTGTATCTTAAATCATTTCAGGCAAAAATCTCCCTGTTCTCCAGGCAATCTTCAGGGAAATAGCTTGTTTGCGCATGAAATTTATGTGTATCTTAAATAATTTCAGGCAAAAATCTCCCTGTTCTCCAGGCAATCTTCAGGGCAATAGCTTGTTTGCGCATGAAATTTATGTGTATCTTAAATCATTTCAGGCAAAAATCTCCCTGTTCTCCAGGCAATCTTCAGGGCAATAGCTTGTTTGCGCATGAAATTTATGTGTATCTTAAATCATTTCAGGCAAAAATCTCCCTGTTCTCCAGGCAATCTTCAGGGCAATAGCTTGTTTGCGCATGAAATTTATGTGTATCTTAAATCATTTCAGGCAAAAATGTCCCTGTTCTCCAGGCAATCTTCAGGGCAATAGTTTGTTTGTGCATGAAATTTATGTGTATCTTAAATCATTTCAGGCAACAATCTCCCTGTTCTCCGGGCAAGCAGGTGAAAACAGTTTTTGCCATTTCCCTTTGCTGAAACAGAAAACCGTTTCTGATAAATTGGCTGACGAGTACAAGGCTCAGTCGGATACCATTGCTATGGAATTTGAAAGGAGGTTCCAAGACTACAAGAACCTGGAACCACTCTTCAATATCCTCAGTTCGCAATTTAGTGCAGGGGCTGATTAAGTTCCAGAGGATATACTGTTAGAACTGCTTTACCTAAATGCAGATTATGACATGAAGGAGAAGTTCAAGTTAGTTTTTTTGCCTGAGTTTTTTTGGGCTTTTGCTAGGTGCGGCATTTCCACACTTCAAAAAACTTCAATGCCACACTGTGTGCCACTATTTGGGTCCACATACATCTTTAAGCAAGCATTTTCTTGTATGAAAATAAATAGGGCTAAGAACAGATCGTTGTTGACTGACTTCAGTTTGAATGCATTCATGCGAATCATAACCAGTAACCTGGTTACATAATTCATGAATATTTAAAAAAATAATAATAAATACATTTTTAAAAAATGTAACAATTCGAAAATGAGAAGATGAACCTAGTATGCTACTACCAATTAAGTAATCGTGGTATCTATTTTCGTTAGCAGTGATTTTAAGTAACCACGTTTGACTATTTGCATTTTTTTTCATTTTATGTATTTATTTTTTAAAATTTATAATAAACTAGCAGACCCGTCGTGCGTTGCAACGATCTCAGAAAAAGGAATACAAATAGATAAAAAAGGAATTACTTTATGGGTCACCGGGCCCATCAGTTTAGCACGTGAAGTTCGAAAATCTGTTCATTTCAATCAATTTCACAACAAATATATAAATATATTTATCTATATTTTTCAATATCGTGTAAAATTGAATGGGGATCCAATATTGAAAGTTTAGTAAAAAAACACATTTAGGGCCCCCAGCCCGAGGAAATGGACATTAGGAGTTCAGTGCCTTATTGTAATTTAATATAGGCTCTTAAGTTTTTATATACCGAGTTTGGTGAAAAAAACAGTTATTTTCTCATTATCTAACACTTAAACTAATTTTTATATAGCTAATATAAGGAAAAAATACATTAAGGGGCCCCCAGGCCCATTCGGTTCAAGATTACTGTTTTGAAAACCTGTTAATTTAAATTCAGTCTCATCATGGATATATTTCTCAAGGTCGTTAAAAACTTAGTGGAAAATAATATCTTTGAGTATACATAAAAAAAATAATTTTTAAATAAATTTAAAAAATAAAAATTTTGGGCCCCTGGCCCATTCGATGTAAGATGTAAATTTCAAAATGATGTTCATTTTAATTCAATTTCATCATGGATATATTTCTCATGATCGTTAAAAATAGAATGGCACATAATATCATAAAGATATAAGAAATAGAGACATTTGGGGCCCCCGACCCTGAACAATTAGACATCAGAAGTACAGTGCCCTTTTTAATATGGGCTACCAAATTTTTATATACAAAGTTTGGTTAAGATCAAGTAATTTATTCAGTAGATAACGCCTAAACTAATTTTATAAAGCTCATATAAGCAAAAATGGACATTAAGGACCCAAGGGCCCATTTAGTGCAATATAAAAGTTAATACCATCTGTTAATTTTAATCAATTTGATAATGGATATATTTATCTTTATTTCTCAAAATCTTTAATAATTAAATGGGGAATAAAATTGTAAACGTTTATGAAAAAAGACATTTTGGGCCCCCAGCCCCGAAAAAATGGACATTAGGAAATTAGTGCCCTATAGCATTTTCAATATCCACTATCAAGTTGTTACATACAAAGTTTGATTAGGATCCATCAATTTACGCATAAGCTAAGGCTTAAACTAATTTTTATATAGCTCATATAAGAAAAATGTCTCATTATGGGCCCCCGGCGCCCCATGAGTGTTAAATTTTGAAAAAAAAGTAGCATATTTCCAGCCGGGAGCGTACTCAAATGTCTCCAAAAGTTTCATGGCGATCGGATGAATGGTTTAGTCAGCTGTAAAAGACATGCATACATACATACATACGTACATACATACATACTTTGATTTTTATATATATAGATTAATTACTGCACTGAATCTACGTTCCACTAAATATGATGAAGGAAATGTAATTCGGAAATTTTAAATTACAGCGCTTTTGACGCATTGGCTAGGTTTTTCCCAAAATTGTCATTGGCAGCACTGCAACAGTGTGTACAGTTACTGGTTTTTACAAGTAAATGCCACTTGATTTCGAACTCTTAAATTAGAGATACAATATGAATGTATTGTTAAGTTGCTTCTACCACTCTCTGCTTAAAATAACCTTAGACAAAGCTAATTAATTTCTCTAGTTTAGTGATGTCTTAAGTCAAGCCAGTGAACAATGTTGCCTAGAATTCCATCTAGCTAAAGGACTCATCTTAAGTTATTCCACTACCCATCGAAGTCATATAAAATAACCAAATTCACAGCAAGATTATTTCTGCATTTCACGAGTGTGCAAAGTCAAGAATCGCGGTCCAAATATGGCTGTTACTTAAATTACGAATAGCCCGCTGACTTATTTTGAATATTCCACTGGCTCGTTGTTGTTTTATGTAAGTTCGACATTATATATATTGAAAGAGCCGAAATTATAACATTCTTAGATTACGAACGGGGCGCGGTGGTCTAGCGGTAGCTCGCTGTACTGCCGAACCGAGGCAAAAGAGAGTTACGGGTTCTAGCCTCGGTGCTGGCAAGGCCCCCGGGGCATTGTGCTAGCCACGCTATCCCTTGCTCGTTAGTGGTGGCTTAATGAAACTTGTGAACGCTACTTCACTTGCCCCATAAGTCGTCATGGTCTGTAAAGGGGTTATTATTATTATTTTATTTTTTATTACAAAATACGAAAACGTCAAATTATGGCAAACTTGCATGAATTTTTATTCTTTACAGACGCCATAAAAAACGATGACACTGTGAGCTGTTAAATGTTAGAGGAAAATATTGATGTCATAATATTTTAGCTATTTATTCTGGCTTTGTGTGCCGTCTGTGTACTTAACAGTTTTAAACATTTGTTTGTGGTTTTTATCAAAATATGGACGCATAATTTTCGGCTGTATTTATAATTCGACACATATTATTCATTGCAAGTTACGTACAAGAAAATAAAAATATGTGATCAATAAATTGTCTGTTGTCTATTTTATTCTTGTAAATTAGTAATAATGATAGAATAAGACAATTAATGGTATAAAGTCTTGAAAATCACGAGAGGTATTTCCACATTTCCCAAACAAATTAAAACTCTTAGAATTTTTGTGTCAAATTACCGTCATACTATTTAATAGTATAAGCATCTCACTTTTGTGTATAAACATTTTCCGGCCCGCCTTCTATGCTAAACAAAACTCGCCGACCGCGCTCTAGTTCTTGCTATAATTAAATTCATCTTTCACGAAATTCGTAACTTGAAATTGGAACCCAAAAAGTGAATAATTAGCTTTTTATTTGTTGTGTACATGGAAAAATAGTTACTTCTAAAGTATAGTAAATAAGTACTGAACTTGAATTCATAAGAAATCGCGTTTGAAACAATTCTTAAAATGTCACATTAGCATTTTATAAAAATACAAACTTAAATAATATGTTTTAAGAATTACCTTAGTCAGGGGAATGGTGCAGAATGAAGACATTTGATAACATCTTTACGAATAGCAAAGGGAGTGTTGATAATTTATGTTATAAGAACAGCTGCATACTTGGTACTCTCTATGGACTAACTAGTGAAAATTCATGTTAAGCCTCACAGTCAATATCCTCATATCTATTGATTCTCACAAAGTACAATTTAAAAAAAAATACACTTACTTTTAAAAATGTTCAATGTTAAAGAACTAACGCCTACTGACATTGCTGTAAAGAAATGTCTGGAAACTTTGTTTAAAGTGACTTTAAAAAATTGTAAGAACTGTCTTAGAGGTCTTAAATATTAGATATGTTATTGATATAGAGGAAGGATTGCGAATAAATATTAGATATGTTATTGATATAGAGGAAGGATTGCGATTAAATATTAGATATGTTATTGATATTGAGGAAGGATTGCGATTAAATATTAGATATGTTATTGATATAGAGGAAGGATTGCGATTAAATATTAGATATGTTATTGATATAGAGGAAGGATTGCGATTAAATATTAGATATGTTATTGATATAGAGGAAGGATTGCGATTAAATATTAGATATGTTATTGATATAGAGGAAGGATTGCGATTACATATTAGATATGTTATTGATATAGAGGAAGGATTGCGATTAAATATTAGATATGTTATTGATATAGAGGAAGGATTGCGATTAAATATTAGATATGTTATTGATATAGAGGAAGGATTGCGGATAAATATTAGATATGTTATTGATATAGAGGAAAGATTGCGATTAAATATTAGATATGTTATTGATATAGAGAAAGGATTGCGATTAAATATTAGATATGTTATTGATATAGAGGAAGGATTGCGATTAAATATTAGATATGTTATTGATATAGAGGAAGGATTGCGATTAAATATTAGATATGTTATTGATATAGAGGAAGGATTGTGATTAAATATTAGATATGTTATTGATATAGAGGAAGGATTGCGATTAAATATTAGATATGTTATTGATATAGAGGAAGGATTGCGATTAAATATTATGATTTTAGGGAGAAAAAAACCTGCAATAAGACATCCGAATGATTGTATATACCAAACTCTGTTTAAAAAACTCGGATATATTACTAGCGTGTTTATATTGTATGCCGTCTACGTAAGCTGTTAACTCTTGTTAGTGTTCGTTATTAAAATTTGATTGTTACTTTTGCGAAATATATTAGAACATACAACTATTAAATAGTAGATGCATTTCGTAGTAGCAACTTGCGTTTTCTAATATTTTAATACACATATACAAATGCATTAAAATGCTCTGAAAGTATAAAAATAAAGAAATATACATGTTTTGGAGAGAGTACATGATATTTACTAATTAATGCGATCATTTTAGACGTGCATTAAATTGTATGTTACGTCAATGACGCACTGCAAAGCACCGATGCTGATCTATTCAATATCACTTTGTGTTGACAAAACTGAGGGGAAAAAGGATAATCATATTTATAAAAAAGTCATTAATGAAACTATAATTAAAAATCTATGAAACATTAAATTTATAATTTGTGTTTAATAAATATTTCATTCAACGTAAATAAAAAATACTCTGCCAAAGAAATTGTACCGCAACAAAAACAAGGGAAAACCACGCATAGGCATCTGCTCCACCAAGAATCCAGAGAGAACAGCAGAATACACCCAGAGACTAAAAGAAGCTCTTGTACAAATGCCACCAGTAGACACTATTGAGTCCAAGTGGTCACATCTGCGGGACACCATATATGGCTCAGATATTGCGGCATTCGGCAAGAGAGAACGCAAAAGTGCAGACTGGTTTGAGGCCCATTGGGAGGAAATGAAGCATGTCACCGATGTAAAAAGAAAGGCTCGTTTAGCCTATAAAAACAGGCCTTGCCCAGAAACTCTACATTCCCTTAAGAGCGCCAAGAAAAATGCCCAGCAGGCAGCTCGCCACTACGCTAACACGTACTGGCTCAATCTAAGTTCCAGCATACAGTCAGCTGCTGATAGAGGCGATACAAAGGCTATGTACGAGAATATAAAACAAGCAACAGGCCCTCTGACCTCCAAGACAGCACCCTTAATGTCAAAAGCAGGGGAAATTATCACTGATCGGGACAAGCAACTCAAACGGTGGATCGAGCACTACCTGGAATTGTACGCAACTATAAACCATGTCTCAACTGCTGCCCTGGACGATATCCCAGACCTGCCGGTCATGGAAGAGCTCGGTAGCCTACCCACAATGGTCGAGCTAAGTAGAGCCATAGATTGCCTAGCCTGCGGGAAAGCTCCTGGTAATGATGGAATTCCACCAGAAGTTCTCAAATGTGGAAAAGAAATACTTTTACAGCCTTTGCATGACCTCCTCACTCTGTGCTGGGAACAGGGGCAGATACCACAGGAGTTGAAAGATGCCAACATCGTTACAATGTATAAAAATAAAGGAGACAAGAGTGACTGCAACAACTATCGTGGAATCTCTCTCCTCAGTATAGTTGGAAAGGCCTTCGCCCGAGTTGCATTGACACGCCTACAGACCCTAGCATTGCGTGTACTCCCAGAATCGCAGTGCGGCTTTCGAGCCGGAAGATCAACCATAGACATGATCTTCTCTCTGCGCCAGCTGCAGGAGAAATGCAGGGAGCAACATATGCCTCTATACATCGCGTTCGTCGACCTAACTAAAGCTTTTGATCTTGTCAGCAGAAGCGGCCTTTTTCAGATCTTAGTAAAAATAGGCTGCCCTACACATCTGCTTAACATCATCAAGCAATTCCACGAAAACATGCAGGGCACAGTGTGCTATAACGGTGCCACCTCCGAGGCTTTCCCAGTAAGTAGTGGAGTAAAGCAAGGCTGCGTGTTGGCACCTACTCTATTCGCAATATTCTTTTCCATCTTACTCCAGTATGCCTTCAAGAACAACAGCGAGGGGATATACATACACACCAGAGCTGACGGGAGATTATTCAATATTGCCCGACTTAAAGCCAAGACCAAAATAAGGAAGATTTTGCTGCGCGAGCTCTTATTTGCAGACGATGCCGCCTTAATATCCCACACAGCAGACGGCCTGCAGAACCTTGTATCCAGCTTCTCCGCTGCCTGCAAAGAGTTTGGCCTGACCATAAGTATAAAGAAAACCAACATTATGGCACAGGATGCTGCCTCTCTCCCGACTATCACCATTGATGACTGCAACCTGGATGCTGTTGACAGTTTTACTTATCTGGGATCGAACATCTCGAGCACCCTCTCACTGGAAGATGAGATAAGTAGCAGGATAGGGAAGGCAGCAACTGTTATGGCTAGACTGTACAAAAGAGTCTGGTCCAATGCCAAACTCACAGCAAGGACTAAGCTGCAGGTATACCAGGCCTGCGTACTGAGCACACTCCTCTATGGATGCGAGTCTTGGACCACCTATACCAGGCATGAAAGAAGGCTCAATAGCTTCCACCTCAGATGCCTGCGCCGCATCCTAGACATCAAATGGCAAGAGAAAGTCCCCAACACAGAGGTCCTGGCTCAAGCAAGCATGAGTAGTATTGCAGCAATATTAAGCCAAAGACGCCTCCGTTGGCTTGGACACGTCAAGAGGATGCAAAGTGGTCGCATACCCAAGGATGTGCTCTACAGCGAGCTGGCGACAGGGAAAAGGTCGGTTGGTCGGCCATGTCTCAGATACGTGGACATATGCAAGAGAGACATGAAAGTAGCCAACATTGATATACAAAACTGGGAAAACCTGGCAGAGGATAGGTCCATGTGGCGGGCTATAGTGAAAGAAGGATCACTAAGAGCAGAGGAGCAAACTAGGGCAGAAGCAGTCGGGAAAAGAGCGAGGAGAAAGGCCAGGAAACACTGCCCCACTGCTTTCGTGTGTGTGTCATGCAGAAGAGACTGCCACTCAAGGATTGGTCTCATCAGCCACACCAAGAGCTGCAGATAATAAAGATAAATCTATCGTCTTTCGTAGACGGACAGATGCCATACCATATATATATATATATATATATATATATACTATGCCTTACATATTTAGACCATACGTTTTAACTCTATCAATATCAATACTATATCTAAAAAAAATACATAATAAGTCTTTATCTAAAAGTAATATAAATATGTTAACTATAACTTTTAACTATATATATATATATATATATATATATATATATATATATATATATATATAATATTTAGATGGGCAGTGGTGGTCGAGTGGCGCTTGACTGCTCGCTCAACTTGCGTACGGGTTTGAATCCACGGGAAGGCAAGGAGCCTAGGGCGTCCCTGAGTCACCCAGCTCTGAATGGGTACCTAACACTAGTTAGGCGGCTGGGTAATGCGTGAAACACTCATAGCCGTGGCCTGTGAACGCTGCATCACTTGCCAAAAGATCATCTGCATATAAGGAGCGTCTGTATAGATACGATATATGTTAAATAAGACTATTTCTTCCGACTCAACACATATTTATATTATATCTAAAGTCTAAGGAAAGTATACCATCAAGACTATATCTAAAAACACTATACATATTTCGACTTTATATATTGACATTATAATGAGCTGATTAAAACATGTTCCCGTTTATAACATATGTTTATGTAAAACACATAATACACATAAAATCCAATTATCGACACATACACACACACACACACGAATACACACACTCACAAACATACAAATACTCACACACATACACACAAGCACACACACACACGCAGGCACACACACACACTCACAAACACACAAATACACACACACACGCACACACACACAAACTTAAATAATGTTGATTTAAACAGTCGGACGATAATAAAATTTTATTTTTATAAGATTCTAAGAAACATACCCCATTGTTTTTTATGGCTTTTCTTTGATAAACGAAATGAGTTGTTTATTCATTGTGTTTAAAATTGTAGAGATCGAATTTCAAGTGAAAAAAGGAACAATGGTCTACACTGGTGGTAGGAGAATCCTATTAATTCATTGAAATGTTATCTCTTAGTTAAGAGATTGAAGTCAAGTGGGCTGCCCTTGGATAAATATTTTAAAACATAAAAAGCATTGGTGTCTCGGATATTTCATTAATTAGGCCATACAATAAATGACGGTAAATGTAAACAATTTATAGTTTTCTTACATTCAAATAACTAGGATTCTGAAAATGTATTTTCTTTGGAATTAAATATATTTATACATAATATTTAGTTACATCAGTACAAAGTGTAAGCAATACTAAAAAAATAATATAATGTCGAAAAGACATGTAGTTTGCAATTTCACCCAAGTTACAGAAAATAATATTATGATCCTCTTGCCAATTAGGTTGTCTTAATTAGAACCTCATATTAAGTAGGTCGATAGCGGTGCTTTTTAGTGCGGCGTTCATGGAAAATACAAAGTGATGCATGTCAGATATATAGCAATAAAATGTATTTTAATTTGTAAATTTTCTTTTATATTTATAACTGAGTTGAAACTGATTAAATTTTCATTTAAATATGTTGAACGGGTTTTTTCTAATGAAGAATTCATAAAAGCTTCTTGGACGAATAATTCTTCAGCGACTTCGAGAGCCAGCGGTTTAGGCTTAGGAAATAATTTTTAATGTAATGAAATTCTACACTCTTAACTCTCTACAATATGTTGGTGTAACAACATTTCTCTCTGATCTTTACCCATCATAATTAAATAATGGGTGGAAATATATTTATATGCATTTGATCTTTTCTATTTCTATATGCAAATATTAATTAAAACAGCTAAACAAATAAAATGGAAGAAGCGATGTCTATATAAACACACAAAATATGTGTTTAAATAGCGAAAAAGATAAAAGTTAAGGGTTGTTGTTAAGACAAACAATGAAAATGATGCGATATAATCTGAAGAAAACGCTGACATTGTAGACACACTCAAAGTACTTTTCAGATGCGCGAACTGGCGTATACTAGATTAGTGAATTCCGCTTGCAGTGTAGTTGTCTTTTGCACACCGTCAGTAAAAAAATATGAATACCAGTGCTTTGTAGTGCAGAGCAGTCAGGAAAATAAAATTTTAATGCACGTTAGATGTGACAATACAAAACAATGTATATAAGGATTTTCCACTTTTCTTTATGGTATGGTATGGCAACCGTCCGTCACTTTTGGACGATGGCGTGTACTCCTGCTACTCTGCCTCCCCCTGCCATTTCTCCTTGCCCTTCTCTCTTCACTCAAAGCTATGAGGTATGCTTCCGCGACATGAATGCCCTCACGCACTTTTGCCCGCCAGGAGATGCGCTCCTCAGCAATGGTCTCCCACTTTTTATGGTATATATGTACCAGTGACATGTCTTTCTTGCAGACGTACTTGAAGCGCAAGCAGGGGCGACCTCTTTTTCTCATACCGGTTGCCAGCTCACCGTAAAGCAAGGCTCTAGGAATGCTGATCATCTGGTCATCCTACTCCTGGGCATTTCACACCTTGGCCAGTCCCGCGGACTCCCAGTCATGGTCAGCAGTCGGCTTCTGTTTCATGTCCCTGTCTTATCTCAAGACCCTCTTACCACCCTAGATCTAAACGCCCGCGCTTAGCTCCGCGCTAGTGACGCTAGTGGTGGCGGTCAGTCTTTGATCTCAGCTCCTGGCGGTCAATGCAAGTTAACCTAAACTCCTTACAATACTCTACATAACACTGGCATAGAACAGAACTTATGACGTAATTTAACATTATTTGAGTGGATAACATTTTGAAAGGAGGTTCGGCAACATTGTGATTATATTTTTACTACAGTATACCCTAAAGTCACACTGTTAATAAATAAATATAGCTCAATCAGACGTGAGGATAAAGTATCAATTATTATTTTTGGTCTATTGGAGTTAGTTCTCTAGTGCTTCTCAAAGTGTTGATCCGTGGACCGGTGCAGATCCGTGGGTTATCCGCCTCCGGTCCGCAGCATTTATCAAGAAAAAACATAAAAAGCTATTTATAATACTCCAGAACAGAGAAGATAGTGCACCGGTCCCTGGAGCAATGAAAGAAATCCTGCCGGCCCGCCAGACTAAAAGGTTTGAGAAGCACTGCTCTAGATGTCCTGCGTCGTCTATATGGCCATAACAAATATGTATTGATTCATTGTATTAAGGGAGATCATTCTCTTTCTAAAAACGTACTATATGTTGATCTAAAATCTAAAGCTTGAATAAGTAATACTTGAAGTTGTTTATTAATCCCTATTGCAATGCGAGTTATTATTGTTTTCCTTTTAAAGAAAAATAAATATATATCAATCTGGTAATTTAATATTTTGCATGGAATTTGTTTATTAATATTAGCTGCAAACTAAGTATTTTAAATATTGATACAAATTTAGTTCTCCAATGAATGTCATTCTCAACGTCCCAGCTCTTTCTTCAGTGCAATTTATCACGGAGTGTTACTCACTTCATTCGCAACCTAATAAGGTTAATATTCTCCATTAATACAGAGATTAATGCATACCATCAATTTCCTATAACTAGACACAACCAGTGTCATAGCATAAGCCGCAGACCTGCTCATAAAGCCAAATGATTGGGGGGGGGGAGGAATTGAACACAAACAACAGCACGACAAAATCAGAACAAAGCGAATGAACGTTTTGGGGGTGGGAGCATTGCTGACGTATATGAGCCACATCAACACTACCCAGCATCCAAACTAGCCTCATGCAAAGCCAACTACGCTGGGCGGGGCATGTAGTGCGCATGCCAGACCATCGCCTCCCCAAGATGGTCCCCTATGGTGAGCTAACTAAAGGGAATAGAGCACGCGGAGGTCCACGTAAGCGCTACAAAGATACACTTAAAACTTCTCTAAAGGCCTTTGACATTAGAAATGACTCCTGGGAGGCAGCAGCCAGTAACCGAGAACCCCTGGTGCTCTATGATACGGAAGGGCGCAGCTGTCTGGCAGGCTAATAGACAACAGACTGCCAAGACAAAACGTCAAGCCAGGACGGAATGGCTCAGCTGTCTGTGAGGCTAATAGAAAACAGACTGCCAAGAACAAACATCAAGCCAGGACGGAATGACGCAGCTGTCTGTTAGGATAATAGACAACAGACTGCCAAGACCAAACGTCAAACCAGGACGGAATGGCTCAGCTGTCTGTGAGGCTAATAGACAACAGACTGCCAAGACCAAACGTCACGCCAGGACGGAATGGCGCAGCTGTCTGTGAGGCTAAGAGACAACAGACTGCCAAGACCAAACGTCAAGCCAGGACGGAATGGCGCAGCTGTCTGTGAGGCTAAGAGACAACAGGCTGCCAAGACCAAACGTCAAGCCAAGATGGAATGTCGCAGCTGTCTTTGAGGCTAATAGACAACAGATTGCCAAGATCAAACGTCAAGCCAAGATGGAATGTCGCAGCTGTCTGTGAGGCTAATAGACAACAGACTGCCAAGAAAAAATGTCAAGCCAGGACGGAATGGCTCAGCTGTCTGTTAGGCTAATAGACAACAGACTGCCAAGACCAAACGTCAAGCAAGGACGGAATGGCGCAGCTGTCTGTGAGGCTAATAGACAACAGACTGACAAGACTAAAAGTCAAGCCCGGAAGGACCGCATCCAAAACACTCTTGAAGCGATCCCATCCATCTCTTTTCCGACATGCGGACGCAAAAAATCGTGATAAAATAGGGTTAATAAGCCACCAGAGGACACATGTGGCGGCTTAGCACATAACAAATATTAGGAGAGTGGTCATTGTCGACTAAGACGAACGAACAACATTGATGGTCTCGAGGTTAGCTACCTGCACCAACCTAGCTTGCCAACCATAAAATGTGATTGGCCAACCCTAGTGAGGGTCAGCTATGTCCGCAAAAAAGGGTGAGAAGAAAAGACACAATCAAACATTTTTAAAAATTGAAAAGGTGTGTTTTCGCTGAAGCTTGAACCCAGTACCTCCTGCATGTAAGGAGGACATGATTACCACTACACTACGAACAACACGTGAAGTGAATGCAAGAAGCAGTGTTGGTCTCAAAACATGCCCACTCCCTCCCCCTTTTGAACACACTTCGCTTGATTGGTCGACCCCAGCGAGAGATTTGTCTTGCTTATTTGCACACAACTCGCTTGATTGGTCTACCCCAGCGAGAGATTTGTCATATTTATTTGCACACAACTCGCTTGATTGGTCGACCCCAGCGAGAGATTTGTCATGCTTATTTGCACACAACTCGCTTGATTGGTTGACCCCAGCGAGAGATGTATCATGATTATTTGCACACAACTCGCTTGATTGGTCGACCCCAGCGAGAGATGTTTCATGATTATTTGCACATAACTCTCTTGATTGGTCGACCCCAGTGAGAGATGTATCATGATTATTTGTACACAACTCGCTTGATTGGTCGACCCCAGCGAGAGATGTATCATGATTATTTGCACACAACTCACTTGATTGGTCAACCCCATGGAGAGATGTATCATGATTATTTGCACACAACTCGCTTGATTGGTCGACCTCAGCGAGAGATGTATCATGATTATTTGCACACAACTCGCTTGATTAGTCGACCCCAGCGAGAGATGTATCATGATTATTTGCACACAACTCGCTCTTGATCTTGTTTTGGTCATCCGCCACCGGTCCACAGAAGTAATCAAGAAAGGACATACACATCTAATGATAATCTTACATTTTCAACCAATAATACTAACCCTAAAGAATATGTCAATTTTTCTACAATAAGCTAATAAATGAAACAAATAAAATAAAATAAATGACATGTCGCTACCACGTCAGTAAAGGTAAAATAGTGCACCGGTCCGTGGTTCAATGGAACAAAAATATGCCTGTCCGCCATACTAAAAAGTTTGAGAAGCACTGATTAACATGACTAAAAATAATAATTTAAGCAGATCATTTTTTATGTTTTTGTTTTTTCTAAACATGTGAATTCTACATAAAATTTGAACACGATTATTTTTAAATTATATTTTTTTAAAACAAATATATTTTTGTGAATCAATATTTCTAAAGATATCGACTGTGAGGCTTAAAATGAATGTTCACTACTTAGTGCTGGGTACCGAGATTACAGATTTTATTATAACAGTTAATATGAATTATCAACTCTCTCATTGTTATTAACACATTTGTTAGAAAATGTCTTCAGTCTGCGACCTATTTAATTTTTAAATCATATGATTCTATTTTTTAAAGAAACTTTTTATCAATTTTACAGGGATAGGTTAACATAACTCTTGTTCTCACCTGATTTTTGAGACTATATAAATTTAAATGTGTTAGTCCATCAGTATATAGGCTATAATTTTTTTTTAAAAATAGGATAAATGATAGTCAATCTATGGATTGCCAATTTGTATTTTCTTTTAAGTAATTTAAAATAAATAAAATGTTTGGAAATACAACTAAAGCCTAAAATGTCTGGTGCATTAATGTGATGAAAAAAAATGTTTTGAAATTTTAAGTAGGTAGACGCAACACCCAATTATTTTATAAGTCAGATAAAATAACAAAAATATTATGACATAATTTTCCCCTCAACATTTAACAGGCCAAAGTGTCATCGTTTTTTATAATATAGGAAACACATAAATTATCATGCATGTTTGCCATAATTTGACGTATTCCTTAAAAAAAATCAAGCATGTTATAATTTCGACTGTTGAATATATAATGTCGTCATAATGGAAAACAATAACGAGTCAGTTAACTATGTAAGATAAGTCAGCGGGCTATTCAAGATTTAAGCAGTGTCCGTCCTTGGACCGTGGTTCTGGATTTGGCACACCCGTGAAAAGCAGAAATGTACTTGCTGTGAATTTTGTTATTTTATACGACTTCAATGGGTAATGGAATAACTAAAGATGAGTCCTTAGGCTGGGTGGAATTCTACCCCACATGGTTCGCTGGCTTAACTTAAGACTTCGCTAAACTAGATAACTTAATTATTTTTACTTTAATTATTTAAAACAAAGAGTGGTAGAACAGTAGAAAATAATTTAGTAACACATTAACATTGTTATCTCTAATTTAGAGATCGAAATCGAGCGGCATGCACTTGTCCAAAAGTCTGGATGTGATAAGAAACGCGAATATTGCTAAATTACATAAATTGTTACTTAATATGAAGTTATAATTTCCTGGTTTTTATTAAATGTCAATAAATTTAAAATTAAAAAATTATTCTTTTCACATAAATACTTAATTTTTATAAATTTATTTTAAAAAACAAAAATATTAGGTAACTAAGCTTACGAGTAGATTTACTCATATAACTTTTAATTACATCATAATGTACTTAAAAAAATGCTTTGCATTAATATTCCATTTTAATTTTCTTAAACATTACATTAGCATCGGTGCTGTATCGTGCGGCGCTGACAAGAAATATTATTTTATATATGCACGTCTGATATGATAATATGACGTCATTAAAAATTATTTGTCTTGCTTTTACAGAGTGGAAAAACATATTCTTCTTTTATATGATTACTAGCAGACCCGTCGTGCGTTGCAACGATCTCAGTAAAAAGGAATATATATAGATAAAAAATAAATTACATTAAGGGTCACCAGGCCCATCAGTTTAAAATATGAAGTTCGAAAATCTGTTCATTTCAATCAATTTCATAACAAAAATATAAATATATGAATCTATATTTCTCAGTATCGTGTAAAATTGAATGGGGAATACAATATTAAAAATTTAGTAAAAACACATTTAGGGCCCCTAGCCCCGATGAAATGGACATTATGAGATCAGTGCCCTATCGAAATTTAATATAGGCTTTTAAGTTTTTATATACCACGTTTGGTCAAAATCCATTTATTTTCTCATTATCTAACACCTAAACTAATTTTTATATATATGTAGATAAAAGGAAAAATACATTAAGGGGCTCCCAGGCCCGTTCAATTCAAGATGTACATTTTGAAAACATGTTCATTTAAATTCATTTTAATCATGGATATATTTCTCAAGATCGTTAAAAACTGAGTGGGAAATACTATCTTAGAGTATACACAAAAAAAAGACATTTGGGGCCCCCGGCCCATTCGATGTAAGATGTAAATTTCAAAATGCTGTTCATTTTAATTCAGTCTCATCATTGATATATTTCTTAAGATCGTTAAAATAGAATGGGAAATAATATCTCAAACACATACGAAAAAATACATTTGGGGCCCCCGGCCCTGAACAATTAAAAATTAGAAGTGCAGTGCCCTTTTTTATTTTAATATGGGCTACCAAGTTTTTATATACCAAGTTTGGTTAAGATCCATTCATTTACTCAGTAGTTAACGCATAAACTCATTTTTATATAGCTCATAAAAGCAAAAAACGACATTAAGGGCCCCAGGGCCCATTTAGTGCAATATGTCAAGTTCAAAACGCCTGTTTATTTCAATCAATTTCATTGTGGATATATTTATCTATATTTTTCAAGATCTTTAATAATTGAATGGGGAATAAAATATTAAACGTTTATGAAATAAGACATTTTGGGCCCCCAGTCCCGAAGAAATGGACATTAGGAAATTAGTCCCTTTAGTATTTCTATATTGGCTATCAAGTTGTTATATACAAAGTTTGGTTAAGATCCATCAATTTACCTAATAGCTAACGCTTAAACTAATTTTTATATAGCTCATATATAAGAAAATAAATCATTTTATGGGCCCCCGGCGCCCCATGAGGGTTAAATTTTGAAAAAAAGTAGCCAGTGACCATCCCGGGAGCGTACTCAAAAGTCTCCAAAAGTTTCATGGCGATCGGATGAATGGTTTAGTCAGCTATACAAAGACATGCATACATACATACATACATACATACATACATACATACTTTGATTTTTATATATATAGATATAAGATTAGAAAAAAACAACATTAAGGGCCCCCGGGCCCAATCGGTGCAAGAAATTAACTTGAAAATACCTGTTCATTTCAATCTGGATCATGATAGATATATTAGTCAATGCTTTTCAAGATCGTGTAAATCATACCAGGGAATAAAGTATTTAACGCTTACAAAAAAAAAGATTTTGGGCCCCCGGCCCCGAAGGAACGGACATTAGGTGTTCAATGCCATATGATACTTTAATATAGGCTATTAAGTTGTTATGTACCAAGTTTGGTCAAGATCCATTCATTTATCCAAGCAGCTAAGCCCTAAACTAATTTTTATATAGCTCATATAAGAAAAAATTCTCATTATGGGCCCCCGGCGCCCCATGAGTGTTAAATTTTGAAAAAAAGTAGCCTATTTCCATCCCGGAGCGTACTCAAAAGTCTCCAAAAGTTTCATGGCGACCGAATGAATGGTATAGTCAGCTAACGGGAATAAAGTATTTAACGCTTACAAAAATAAAGATTTTGGGCCCCCGGCCCCGAAGGAACGGACATTAGGAGTTCAATGCCATATGATACTTTAATATATGCTATCAAGTTGTTATGTACCAAGTTTGGTCAAGATCCATTCATTTTCCAAGCAGCTAAGCCCTAAACTAATTTTTATATAGCTCATATAAGAAAAAATTCTCATTATGGGCCCCCGGCGCCCCATGAGTGTTAAATTTTGAAAAAAAGTAGCCTATTTCCATCCCTGGAGCGTACTCAAAAGTCTCCAAAAGTTTCATGGCGATCGGATGAATGGTTTAGTCAGTTATAACAGACATGCATACATACATACATACATACATACTTTGATTTTTATATATATAGATAGAGGGTCACATTTTGTATAGACTCCTGGATTATAACATGGGCACCTGTCTCCAGCTTTGTAAGTACGACAGTTCTGGGTATGATGACATTCAATGATGATTAATCATCGTGCTGGAATGGTGCTGTGATAACGGGGGGAATCGAGTCTATATAAGGATTGGTTACTGTTATGTGGTAGTGTGCTGGAGGGGTGCTGTGATAACAGGGGGAATCGATTCTATATAATGATGTGTTACTGTTATGTGGTAGTGTGCTGGAGGGGTGCTTGAGGGGTGCTGTTATAACGGGGAGAATCGAGTCTATATAAGGATTGGTTACTGTTATGTGGTAGTGTGCTGGAGGGGTGCTGTGATAACGGGGAGAATCGAGTCTATATAAGGATTGGTTACTGTTATGTGGTAGTGTGCTGGAGGGGTGCTGTGATAACAGGGGGAGAATCGAGTCTATATAAGGATGTGTTACTGTTATGTGGTAGTGTGCTAGATGGGGTGCTGCTATAACGGGTGGAATCAAGTCTATACAGTTGGATGTCTTATATCGAACAACTATTTTACAGTTGGATGTCTTATATCTAACAAATATTTTACAGTTGGATGTCTTATATCGAACAACTATTTTACAGTTGGATGTCTTATATCTAACAAATATTTCCCACTTTGCACAGCCAAAACCGTGAGACACGTTCTTTTATTTCATGGCAACATTCAAAATACAAATCTCATGTGTGCTAATAGTTCATTTGCTGACTATAACATTTTATAAAGATACAAACATTGACATCTATAACAATTTAATAAATCAACCCCGTAAAAACAATGTTTTAGACTATAAATCCCTTATATAAGAGACATAACTAAAAGTATTGATTATGCTCAAACATTTACGAACTGAAACCGAAATTATCTCCACTGGCTTTAAAACTGGGGGAAGGGGGGGAGGGGGTGTGGACATGTATGGGTGGCGTTAACGCGTTAACTCAACGCCTGGTGTAACAGAATAACGTAATGAATGACGTAACATTTCTTTGGTTCATTCAATATGTGTGAAATGAGCTGTCTATAATAGAATCAACTCAGTGATATAACGTTTACAGTAAAGAATAAAATACAAGTCAAATGAAGCAATAAAAATAGCAGAATTAAAGTCAAATGTTTGTTTCTTCATGCCTGGATGTCAAATTCAACATTTCAAGGACAATCGCACATACATTTGTTGGTTGAACAGGTTAAACACATGCATTTGCTGGTTGAACCGGTTAAACACATAACTTTATTGGTTAAACAGGTTAAACACATACCTTTGTTGGTTAAACAGGTTAAACATACATTTGTGGGTTGAACAGGTTAAACACATACATTTGCTGGTTGAACCGGTTAAACACATACCTTTGCTTGTTGAACAGGTTAAACACATACCTTTGTTGGTTGAGCAGGTTAACCACATACCTTTGTTGGGTGAACAGGTTAAACACATACATTTGCTGGTTGAACCTGTTAAACACATACCTTTGTTGGTTGAGCAGGTTAAACACATACCTTTGTTGGTTAAACAGGTTAAACACATACCTTTGTTGGTTAAACAGGTTAAACACATACCTCTGTTGGTTGAACAGGTTAAACACATACCTTTGTTGGTTGAGCAGGTTAAACACATACCTTTGTTGGTTAAACAGGTTAAACACATACCTTTGTTGGTTAAACAGGTTAAACACATACCTTTGTTGGTTGAACAGGTTAAACACATACCTTTGTTGGTTGAACAGGTTAAAAAAATACCTTTGTTTGTTGAAAAGGTTAAACACAAGTAATACAGCTTTCACATATAAAGACAGTCTGTTGGCAAGTAATGCAGCTTTCACATACAACAACGGTCTGTTGGCAAGTAATGCAGCTTTCACAGACAACGACGGTATGTTGGCAAGTAATACAGCTTTCACTGGCCACGAAGGTCTGTTGGCAAGTAATACAGCTTTCACAGGCCACGGCTATGAGGGTTCCATGCATTAACAGGCCGCCTCGATTTCCCTAACTGGTGTTGGGTACCCATTCGGTGCTCGGTGGACTCAGGGACACCCTTGGCCCAGGGAAAAAATCTCTGCCACTCTCAAAAGACGAGAGATTGAAAAATGGTACATATATGTCACATGAAATCAAAGACTCATAAAATTTAAAATATTTTAAGTTTAAGTGCGAAATTAAAAATCTACTATCTTGGAATGTTAAATTTTTATTTGGCAATAAGAAAAACTCTTTTTCTTAATTATTTTTTTGAAAAATCTGGTTTCAAACTTTCATAATATAAAAATTTATTCCGCCATCTTCCTCACGTTTTGTACACACAAGTAGCTTGCTGTTACGGACAAAAACATTGTTATTATGGATTTGGATTCAGATTATGATATTGAAGAAGAAAATAGTTATTCTTTAGAAGATATTTTAGATGAAGAAAGTTCGTTAGAAGAATCTGATATGGAAAATACAGTTATTATCAAGAGAATTTTGCTACAAGGTTTGTTTACATTTCATCGTTTCTCATGTACTATAATTAGAATTTATTCAATCGCCTTATTATAACTACTCATGTTTGCTTTAGTACCTCATATACATATAAAAGTAAACATGCAAACACTTTTTAATTGAAATTACTAGCACAAATGATAATATATGTATATTATTTTGTCAGTAAGCCCAAAGGTGATATGAGTAAACAATGACGTTTCCATGGATATTTTTGTAAACATTGATCAGCTGTGTTATTTGATAGGCTCAGTGTTCATCAATGAAAACTATATTATAAGTAGATTATGTCTTATATTGTTTTCATTTAGCATGTGAATGTATACAGTTGATGATTTTATAACTAAACTAATAGATTTTTTTTAAAAAATTATATTTTGTCAGAATCAACGATCAATGGATATCAGGATAAAAACTGTGGCGCTCCAAATGGATTTACATCAGAGAGAGTACCTAGTATGCAGCTCCCAGATGTAAAAACATGAGAAGATATAAGGAGATTTCTGAGTCCATTAGACTTTTTCAAACTGTATATTACCTCAGTTTTGATTGGGTCTGGGTACATTTGTTCCTACGCAAATAAATATGCGCAAGACGAGCAAAAAAACCCAAAGTCTTTCTGTTTTCTAAAATTGGTAGGACTTCACACAGGGTGAATGTTACAGACTTATTATTGGCCTACTGGTGTATGCAATACTTGCTCAAGCTTCTAATATTGCATGTCTATGGTCAAGAAATCCCTAAAAATGGACTATGGGCAAGGCCCTTTATGACAACGGACAGATTGAAGGCCATAATGAGTTTCCTGAAAGTTTCCGATGCTTATACTTATACTGAAAATAAAGGTGACAAGTTATGCCAAGTGAGATCACTGTATATGTATTTAAATACAAATTGCAAGATATATTATATTATAGGTGAGCTAGGGATAATCAGTTACTTACTGTTCAATGGCAGAGCAATAAGACAATTTCACTTATGTATAATTTTCACAATGCTAATGGATATAAATATAAATTTGTGAAATGGAGAATTTAAGAAACTTCATGTTACACAGCCTAATATTATCAGGGATTACAATAAATACATGGGTGGGGTAGATAAAAGTGACAGGCTTATCAATAAATATAATGTTCTAAGAAAAAACTGGAAGTGGAAGACAATTTTTTTTTCATATTCTGGATATAGCACGAGTCAACTCTTACATTTTATTTTTAAAAAATTAGAAAAAGAAATCCAGATATAGAAGAACTAAAAAGACCAGTAATTTATGGTCAGTTAGAATTTACAGAAGAGTTAATTAGAGAGTTAGGGAGCATAGGACTTAATGATGATGTGCCAGTTGGCGTAAAACTTTTTATATTGCCACGCCATGTACCGCAACTAGAGTATGGGGTGACTAAGTGAAATTTTTAAAAATTTTGTTACCAATTCTTGTGTTAAAGGTTCAAAACATTTCAGATGTGTTGTTTGTGATACATATTTGTGTTTTAATAAAGATATAAATTGTTAACAAGGATTTCATAAAGCATTACACCAGTATTTACTTATATTTTAAATCATTTGCTTATGTCTATCTGATGATGTAAAGAAATATTTCCATGCTCCAATAGTTATTCTGCAAAGCTTATATACTAAATTCATTTAGGTTAAATTTGCAAAGAGATATTTTAATATAGAATGTGTTTTTCCTTTTTAAAAAAAATAAAAAAATGAATTTTTGTTTTTTTTAGCCGAGCTTTCCTGAAATGCTATCTTTTATAAAAAAAATGTAACTTTTTTATTTATGAATATTTTCTCTTGAAATTTGAATCTTAGTTGTAGTAATGAATGTATGATAATAAAATAGCACTTTTTTTTCCATACTTGGAAGCATGTATTTTTTTCTTTCTTTGAGAAATTGTAATGTTCTGTTTTTCTTTGAAATTTTAAAAAGAAAATTTGGTTTAAAAAAATAAAAAAATATATAATTAACATAATTTAAAATGAAAACTATTCAAAATTAAACTGCATTCAAATATCTTTAAATTGATGTATAATACTTGAAGATAGCTCCAAAATTACAATAAGAAAAACCCGTAAAAAACCAAGTTTTTGACTATAAATCCTTTATGTACGAGAAGTAACTAAAAGAATGTTCATTATAATACGCAGCGCCAGACCATCCAGAAATACAAAATTGAAGTTGTGTCGTAAAACATGCTTAATATAATACGCACCGATCAGGAATATGTTTATAAAAAGAGCTGTCAATAAAATACGCACCTTATTGCGCGACAGAAAGGTTGTTCAATATAATACGCACCGCGACGCTCTATCTCAAAAAATAGCATGATACATAGGAATAAAAAAAATAATCTAAAAAATCAATAATTTAATTACGGTACATGCGATCGATCTGAAATTTTGATACATTGTTTTTATCATCGGTACGAAACTGCCTGCAAAATTTCAGCTCGCTATCTTGTGAGCAAGTGGGTTAAAAATCGATCAAAAGTTTTGGCGACAAGCAAGCAAGCAAGCAAGGTCCGCCGCAGACACCACGAGTTAATATAAAGGATTTAATAAGAAAAACCCGTAAAAAACCAAGTTTTTTACTATAAATCCTTTATGTACGAGAAGTAACTAAAAGAATGTTCATTATAATACGCAGCGCCAGACCATCCAGAAATACAAAATTGAAGTTGTGTCGTAAAACATGTTTAATATAATACGCACCGATCAGGAATATGTTTATAAAAAGAGCTGTCAATAAAATACGCATCTTATTGCGCGACAGAAAGGTTGTTCAATATAATACGCACCGCGACGCTCTATCTCAAAAAATAGCATGATACATAGGAATAAAAAAAATAATCTAAAAAATCAATAATTTAATTACGGTACATGCGATCGATCTGAAATTTTGATACATTGTTTTTATCATCGGTACCAAACTGCCTGCAAAATTTCAGCTCGCTATCTTGCGAGCAAGTGGGTTAAAAATCGATCAAAAGTTTTGGCGGCAAGCAAGCAAGCAAGCAAGGTCCGCCGCAGACACCACGAGTTAATATAAAGGATTTAATAAGAAAAACCCGTAAAAAACCAAGTTTTTGACTATAAATCCTTTATGTACGAGAAGTAACTAAAAGAATGTTCATTATAATACGCAGCGCCAGACCATCCAGAAATACAAAATTGAAGTTGTGTCGTAAAACGTGTTTAATATAATACGCACCGATCAGGAATATGTTTATAAAAAGAGCTGTCAATAAAATACGCACCTTATTGCGCGACAGAAAGGTTGTTCAATATAATACGCACCGCGACGCTCTATCTCAAAAAATAGCATGATACATAGGAATAAAAAAAATAATCTAAAAAATCAATAATTTAATTACGGTACATGCGATCGATCTGAAATTTTGATACATTGTTTTTATCATCGGTACGAAACTGCCTGCAAAATTTCAGCTTGCTATCTTGCGAGCAAGTGGGTTAAAAATCGATCAAAAGTTTTGGCGACAAGCAAGCAAGCAAGCAAGGTCCGCCGCAGACACCACGAGTTAATATAAAGGATTTAATAAGAAAAACCCGTAAAAAACCAAGTTTTTGACTATAAATCCTTTATGTACGAGAAGTAACTAAAAGAATGTTCATTATAATACGCAGCGCCAGACCATCCAGAAATACAAAATTGAAGTTGTGTCGTAAAACATGTTTAATATAATACGCACCGATCAGGAATATGTTTATAAAAAGAGCTGTCAATAAAATACGCACCTTATTGCGCGACAGAAAGGTTGTTCAATATAATACGCACCGCGACGCTCTATCTCAAAAAATAGCATGATACATAGGATTAAAAAAAATAATCTAAAAAATCAATAATTTAATTACGGTACATGCGATCGATCTGAAATTTTGATACATTGTTTTTATCATCGGTACGAAACTGCCTGCAAAATTTCAGCTCGCTATCTTGCGAGCAAGTGGGTTAAAAATCGATCAAAAGTTTTGGCGACAAGCAAGCAAGCAAGCAAGCAAGCAAGGTCGGTCGGTCGGCCGCAGACACCACGAGTTAATATAAAGGATTTAAAAATGACACCAATTTGAAAATGGTGTGTCTTTCCGACCGTAAAATTTGTAAAAAAACTGAAGTCTTTTGAGAGTTAACATGGATTCGTCCACCATGTATATTTAATATACTAAAAAAAAAGTTAATTACCAAGTCAATAATTTTTAATAAGTGTTTTCATGTTCTTGAATCGTCATATCCACATTTTCCAGTTCCTGTTTTCTCTCAGCCAAAAATAATAGAGAATAGGAAATACTATCCTAATAGCAAACGCTAAATCTCAGTAAAACAAATGTAATGGTAATCTATAAGACAACAAAACCTCCGAGGTGTGGACGAAAACAACAAGTCAATTGAGTTTAATCTCTAGTATTTACAATAACACAGAAAGACATGGAACAATGAAATAAAGAGAAGAAATGCAATATCTAAAGACAGTTTTATGTGTATATGAAGTGCTAAAAATAGAACAAGAAGGTATACATATGTATCAAAATGCCCATATTGATAGTATATCTTTCGTATGATCTTTTGCTAGAGTGCGAATGTTGGACAATCGACAAAGAATCAAGGAAAAAAACATTGAATGATGTAGAAATGTGGTTTATAAGAAGCTTTATGACTATGTCAGGAAAGGAGAAGAAAACAAATACTGAGTTGTTAAAAACAGCATATGCCCCAAGATAATTCATAAAAACTATAAGGAAGTGAAACATTTAATTATATCATCTATATATATAAAAATCAAAGTATGTATGTCTGTCTCTGTCTGTCTGTGCGTGCGTGCGTGTGCGCGTGCGCGTGTCCTTTATAGCTGACTAAAAACATTCATCCGATCGTCATGAAATTTTTGGAGACTGTTAAATACCTACCTGGGATGGTAACTGGCAACTTTTTTTTCTAAATTTAACACTCATGGGGCACCGGGGGCGCATAATGTCAATTTTTGCTAATATGAGCTAATAAAAATTAGTTTAAGCGCTAGCTACTGTGTAAATTGTTGGATCTTAACCAAACTTTGTATATGACAACTTGATAGCCAATATTAAAATACCATACTGCACTGAACTCTTAATAGTCATTCCTTTGGGGTCCCATTTCTTAAACGTTTAAGATTTTTTTCACCATTCAGTCATTAACAATCTTGACAAATAATGACACATGTATCCATTATTATACAAATTGAAATGAACAGGGGTTTTGAACTTTATATCTTGCACTGAATGGGCTTCGGGGCCCTTAATGTCTTTTTTTGATTATGTAAGATATATAAAAATTAGTTTATGCGTTAGCTACTGAGTAAATGAATGGATCTAAACCAAAATTTGAATACAAAAACTTGGTAGCTCATATTAAAATACTATAGGGCATATAACTTCAAATGTCTACTTCTTCGGGGCCGGGGGCCCCCAATGTCTTTTCTTCGTATATGTTTAATGTATTCTCCCCCATTCAATTTTTCACAATCTTGAGGAATATATCTATGAGGAAACTTAATTAAATGAAAAGGTTTTTGAAATTTACATCTATCACCAAATGGGCCCAGGGGCCCTAAATGTCTTTTTTTCTTATATCTATTATATATAAATCAAAGTATGGCTGTGTGTGTGTGCATGTCCTTTATAGCTGACTAAACTATTCATCCGATCGTCGTGAAATTTTTGGAGACTGTTGAGTACCCAACCAGGATGGTAACTGGCAACTTTTTTTTCTAAATTTAACACTCTTGGGGCACTGGGGGCCCATAATGTCATTTGTTGTTTACATGAGCTATTTAAAAATTAGTTTAAGCGCTAGCTACTGTGTAAATTGTTGGATTTTATCCAAACTTTGTATATGGAAATTTGATAGCCAATATTAAAATACTATAGGGCACTAAACTGCTAATATTCATTCCTTTGGGGCTGGGGGCCCAAAAATTCACATTTCTTAAACGTTTAAGATTTTATTCACCATTCGGTCATTAACAATCTTGACAAATTATGACACATGTATCAATTATTATACAAATTGAAATGAACAGGGGTTTCGAACTTTATATCTTGCACAGAATGGGCCCCGGGGCCCTTAATGTCTTTTTTTGGTTATATATGATATATAAAAATTCTTTTATGCGTTAGCTACTGAGTAAATGAATGGATCTTAACCAAAATTTGAATACAAAAGCTTGGTAGCCCATATTAAAATACTGTAGGCACATAACTTCAAATGTCCATTCCTACGGGGCCAGGGACCGCAAATGTCTTCTTCTCGGATATGTTTAATGTATTTTCCCCCACTAAATTTTTCAATGTTTCACGATCTTGAGGAATATATATATGAGGAAACTTAATTAAAATGAAAAGGTTTTTGAAATTTACATCTTTCACCGAATGGGCCCACGGCCCCTAAATGTCGTTTTTTTCTTATATTAGCTGTATAAAAATTAGTATTAGATTAAAATACTGAGAAAATTAATGTATCTTGACCCATTTGAGTATATAAAAAATCAAGGGTCTATATTCTATTACGATAGGGCACTGAACTCCTAATTTTCATTCCCACGGGGCAGGGGGCCCAAACTGTCTATTTTAGTAAATGTTCAATATGTTAATGTCCATTCAAATTTTTTAACAATATTGAGAAATATAAATAAATGTATGTATTTTGAAATTTTTTCAAATGAACATATGTTTCGCACTTTATTTCTTGCAATAATTGGGCCCTGGGGCCCTTAATGTCGTTTTCTGCTTATACGAGCTTTATAAAAAAATAGTTTATGCGTTAGCTACAGAGTAAATGATTGGATCTTAACCAAACTTTGTATACAAAAACTTCGTAGCCCATATTAAAATACTTAAAGTTTCTGAACTTTTCATGTCGATTTCTTCGGGGCCGGGAGCCCCAAATGTATTTTTTCATATATGTTATGATATTTTTCCATTCACATTTTAATGATCTTGATAAACCTGACGCAATTGAAATACAATGAAAAGATTTTTGAAATTGACATCTCGCACCCAATAGCCCCGGGACCCCTTTATGTCGTTTTATTTCACTATATCTATATTTATAAAAATCAAAGTATGTATGTGTATGTCTGTGTGTGTGTGTGTGTGTGTGTGTGCATGTCCTTTATAGCTGACTAAACCATTCACCCGATCGTCATGAACATTTTTGAGACGGTTTAGTATGCTCCCGGATTGGTAACTGGCAACTTTTTTTCGAAATTTAACACTCATGGGGCCCTGGGGCCCCATAATGTCATGTTTTGATTAAATGAGCTATATAAAAATTAGTTTAAGAGTTAGCTACTGTTTTAATTAATGGATCTTAACTAAACTTTGTATATAAAAACTGGACAGCCAATACTAAAATACTATAGGGCAATATACTCCTAATGACCATTCCTTCGGGCCTGGGGCCCAAAATACCATTTTTCTTCAACTTTAAAGAATTTATTTCCCATATATTTATTAAAGATCTTAAAAAATAATGATAAATGCATCCATTATTATCCATATTGAAACGAACAGGTGTTTTGAAATTTATATCTTTTAAATAATGGGCTCTGGGGCCCTTAGTGTCGTTTTTTGCTTATATAAGCTATTTAAAATTTAGTTTATGCCGTAGGTACTAAGTGAATGAATGGATCTTAACCAAACTTTGCTTTTAAAAAAACTTGGTATCCCATATTAAAATACTTAAGGGCACATAACTTCTAATGTCAATTTCTTCGGGGCCGGGGGCCCCAAATATCTTTTTCGTATATGTTTAAGATATTTGCCAATTCACGTTGTAACTATCTTGAGAAATATATATCCATGATGAAACTAAATTAAAATGAAAAGGTTTTTGAAATTGACATCTTGCACCGCATAGGCCTGGGGGCACCTTAATTTGGTTTATTTTTCCTAAATTTGCTAGATAAAAAAATTAGTTTAAGTGTTAAATAATTCGAAAATAACTAGATTTTTACCAAACTTAGTATATAAAAACTTTAGAGCCTATATTACATTACTATAGGGCTTTTAACTCATAATGTCCATTCCATCGGAGATGGGGGCCCCAAATGTCTTTTTTACTGAACGTTATTAATTGCATTACCCATTTAATTTTACACGATATTGAGAAATATAGCTTGAGTACAATAGCAATAAAAAAAATATAACGTATCACTCATTTTGGGGCCGGGTCCCTTAATATCGTTTCTTCTTTTGTAAACTTTTTAATTATTAATTTATGTGTATATATATATATATACTAGCGTACATCCGTCAAAAATGATGGAAGTTTTCAGCTGAAATCTATTTATTTTATAAAAAATGCACTTTTTTTACGGCGCCGACCTTTTTCAAAAGCCCAACTAACGTGTCCTTGTTTGATAAATATGGAGTATTAAACTTTCTGAAATGTACACAAAGTATTTTATAATAGGGGTTGCAGGGCGCCTGCGGCGCCCACTTTTTTTATATATTTTATAATTAACCATCATCAAGTCCTCTTTTTACATTGATCCCTTTTCCAAAATTAAAATATGAGCGAAAACAATGACTTCATATAATATTTTTTCAAAGCGCATATTTAATTGCACACCTTTTGATGCTTTGGTGCAGTAATTTGCTTTTCCCTGCTTTCTAAAATTAGTAGCGTCAGGACAGACTGACTGACTTGCGTGACAATTGCAAATTATATTGTTCTATATATATAAATAAAAATATGTTTGTGTGTGTATGAATGTCCTTTATAGCTGTCTAAACCATTCACCCGATCGTCATGAAACTTTTCAAGACTGTTGAGTATGCTCCTGGGATGGTAACTATCAATTTTTTTCAAAATTTAACACTCATGAGGCGCCGGGGGCCCATATTGTCATGTTTTGCTTATACGAGCTATATAAAAATTAGTTTAAGCTTCAGCTACTGTGTAAATTATTGGATCTTTACCAAAATTTGTATATGACAACTTAATAGCCAATATTACAATACTATAGGGCACTAAACTGCTAATATTCATTCCTTTGGGGCTGGGGGCCCAAAAATTCACATTTTTTAAACGTTTAAGATTTTATTCACCATACAGTCATTAACAATCTTGACAAATTATGACACATGTATCAATTATTATACTAATTGAAATAAACAGGTGTTTTGAACTTTATATCTTGCCCAGAATGAGCCCTGGAGCACTTAATGTCATTTTTATCTTATATGAGCTACATAAAAATTAGTTTCTACGTAATAGATCTTCACCAAACTTTGCATACAAAAACTTGGTAGCCTATATTAAAATACTATAGAAACTGAACTTCTAATGCCAATATCTTAGGGGCCGGGGCTCCAAATATCTTTTTTCGTATATGTTTAAGATATTTTTCGTATTTACTTTTTAAAGAGCTTGAGAAATATAGCAACAATAAAAATGAACTAAAATTAACAAGTTTTTGAAATTGATCTCTTGCACCGAATGGGCCAGGGGCCCCTTAATGTTATTTTCCCCCTATTTTAGGTATATTAAAAGAAGTTTAAGAGTTAGATATTGAGAAAATAACTAGATTTTGACAAAACTTAGAATATAAAAACTTAAGAGCCTATATTACTATAGGGCACTGAACTCTTAATTTCCATTCCTTCGAAAAAGTCTTTTTAATGAACTTTAATCATTGTATTCCCTATTCAATTTTACAGGATATTGAGGAATTTAGCTTGAGTACAATAAATAAAAACGACATTAAGGGCCCCAAAGCCCATTCTGGGCAAGATATAAAGTTCAAAACACCTGTTCATTTCAATTTGTATAATAATGGATACATGTGTCATTATTTGTCATAAAATCTTAAACGTTTACGAAATGAGTACAATGGCAATAAAAAAAAACTATAATATAACTCATTTTGGGGCCGGTGCCCTTAATATCGTTTCTTCTTTTGTACGATATTTAATTATTAATTGATTTATCCGTTTGCTATGAAACTTGGATTTTTTTTCACACTTCCAAGAAGGTTTTTTCAGAATTGTTTTTAAACATACCACTCATTGGTTTCTTTAAATTTATTGCTTTTTACTTTGATCGTTGCAACGCACGACGGGTCTGCTAGTATATATATATAAATATATATATCGCAAGTTCGCGAGACGGACAAATGCTGAATCCGACATATATACATATATTTATATACTTGACGGCCATAAGCTACAATCTGAAAGGAACAGAGTACAACCACATCCTCCCCAGTGATAAAGTAATTCAACACGTGAACACTGGCAATACATAACAACTGCATAACAACTACCTCACAACTACATAACAACTACATAACAACTACATAACAACTACATGACAACTACATAACAACTACATAACAACTACATAACAACTACATGACAACTACATGACAACTACATAACAACTACAAAACAACTACATAACAACTACATAACAAATACATAACAACTACATAACAACTACATAACAACTACATAACAACTAAATAACAACTACATAACAACTACATAACAACTACATGACAACTACATAACAACTACATAGCAACTACATAACAACTACATAGCAACTACATAACAAATACATAACAAATACATAACAACTACATAACAACTACATGACAAATACATAACAACTACATAGCAACTACATAACAACTACATAAAAACTACATAACAACTACATGACAACTACATAACAACTACATAACAACTACATAACAACTACATAACAACTACATGACAACTACATAACAAATACATAACAACTACATAACAACTACATAACAACTAAATAACAACTACATAACAACTACATAACAACTACATGACAACTACATAACAACTACATAACAACTACATGACAACTACATAATAGCTACATAACAACTACATGACAACTACATAACAACTACATAACAACTACATGACAACTACATAACAACTACATAACAACTACATAACAACTACATAACAACTACATAGCAACTACATAACAACTACATAACAACTACATAACAACGACATAACAACTACATAACAACTACATGACAACTACATAACAACTACATAACAACTGCATAATAACTACATAACAACTAAATAACAACTACGTGACAACTACATAACAATTACAAAACTTCTACATAACAACTTGAATCAAAGTGAGGAATGGGTTGCCTTAGGAAACCAGGAAAACCAACACTATCAATATTTAAAACTCTAATAACAATGCAAGACTAGACATAAACCAATGATAAGTGAAGGACGTGATAATCTTCTGTTTAGAAGAGGCGTCTGTAAATGATAAGATAAGATAAGGCTAAGAAATCTAAAGTGTTCGCACGCGTTTGAAAAGCAACAAATAAAACCACGCTTAAATTATTGTTTTAAAATAATCATGTAGTGCTTGGTTAAGTTAATATTAAATGAAAAAAAAAGAGAAAAAAAATGCCGATTCCATAAATATTTGTCTACACTATGGACTGTAAATTTTGATCTTAAATCTTCAATATTATATAAGAATTTGATTCATCGTAAAATAGTTTAAAATTACTATTTTATTTTAATTAAAACTATTTTGCTACTTAAGAAAAGTGTTTAATTTTGCAGACAGAGCTAAAACATGAAGAGGAAGTCTAAAAAGTCATTCATCAATTTTTTACTACATATCCCCATGTTGTCAAAGGGGTATATTCTGGCCTTATGTGGTATATTATGGCCTAGGCGAGTTTAACCCCGGGGGTATATTCTGGCCTTGTCCAGATTTACCCGGATATAATCTGGTCAGGGGTATAATCTGGCCTGTTACACCGGCTCACAAATGAATTTCCAGAAAAAAGGGACTTTCACTTTCTGCGCCACTCGTTATGCGAATTGTTCGCTCGTTAAGGGAGCAATTTTTTCAACAAAAAATATGCTCCTTATGCGAATTACTCGTTATGCGAGGTTTGGCTATATATAATCTAAATGGAAAGAGACACTACTCGTGTTAGGGGTAACTGAACCATCGTAGCCTAAGATATCCGCTTAACATTTGGAGGCTGTCCATTAATTGGTGTCAATTAGTTTATCATTTATGGACGTTCTATCATATTTTAATAGCAAAACATATCTATCTTTTATATATAGAACACTTAGGATAATCTCCATAAATAAAGTACTATTAACAAGCAACATGGCAAGTAAGTGTTCAATTTTTTAATTATAGTTAGGGTCGGTGCTTTTTTTGTGACGCACGCACCGGTACTGGGTACCGGCACCTTTTTCAATGTGGGAAAAAAATTATTACTTTTCTTCTATTTTAACGTTTATTATTATTGGTTAATTATAACATAAAATTGTTTTAGACATTTAGTATCTCTGCAGTTGTGATTTAGCTTGCATCGAGGTGCGAACTGGTAGTTAAAAGTTAGGCAATCCATCACTAAGTACCGGCACCTACTTTTTTTTACAAAAAAAAGCACTGGTTAGGGTTTAAAGAATGTAAATTGATAGATATGTATCATATGTAATTGAAAAAAAAAGATATAACAAGAGTTGAGAAATATAGAACTTATTTATCAGTTATAAGCGAAGGATTATGATATGATTATGAGTATGATGTGTAGTTATGCCTTCTGTCAGTGTGTCTTTAACCCCTGCTGTAACAGTATGATATGTAGTTATACCTTCTGTCAGTGTGAGTTTAACCACTGCTGTAACAGTATGATATGTAGTTATGCCTTCTATCAGTGTGAGTTTAACCACTGCTGTAACAGTATAATGTGTAGTTATGCCTTCTGTCAGTGTGACTTTAACCCCTGCTGTAACAGTATGATGTGTAGTTATGCCTTCTGTCAGTGTGACTTTAACCCCTGCTGTAACAGTATGATATGTAGTTATACCTTCTGTCAGTGTGACTTTAACCCCTGCTGTAACAGTATGATATGTAGTTATACCTTCTGTCAGTGTGAGTTTAACCACTGCTGTAACAGTATGATATGTAGTTATGCATTCTGTCAGTGTGAGTTTAACCGCTGCTGTAACAGTATGATATGTAGTTATGCCTTCTGTCAGTGTGAGCTTAACCGTTATGTCTTCTGTCAGTGTGAGTTTAATAGCTGCTGTAAAGAAATGTCAGTAAACTTTTTTTAAAAGGCCTTAAATAAATTTAAGAAATGTCTTAAAAGAATTATTTTGGGAATACAATTTCAGAAAGGACAATAATGTTGTATTTATATTATGATTTATGTGAGAAAAAATCAGTTCAATGACATCAGACTGTTTGTATTTACCAAACTATCATAAAAAACTCGAGTAAATCACTAGTGTGTCTTTTAATTGATGCAGTCTACGTAAGCCGTCAACTCTTGATAGTGTTGCTTTTTAATAGTTACTTTTGTGAAATTTCTTAGAAAATACAAACGTGAAATGTTCAACATGAAATGTAGATCTACTAACAATTTAGCCTTTTCAAAAAACTATATACAAAAAAAAATGCAATAAATATCCTTTAACTATGAAAATGGAGAAATAGGAATATTATGGAGAGAACACACTATAATCACACATTAATTGAATTATTTTGGACTTGCATTGATATTGTATTTCCCGTAAATGACGCACTACAAAGCACCGGTGCTGATATATTTATCATGGATTTGTGTTAACAAAAACAGAAAAAAGTAAAATTAACGTGAAAATCTTAATTTACATTTAAAATATCCATCAAAATATTATTATAAATAAAATAGACCAGAGCATAAATATTTTTTGTTTTATAAATCTTTCTTTGAAATTAAGTAGACAATTTGCATTATAATATAAACTTCGAAAAAAAATGATTAAATTAAAAAATCCTATTTATTTAAAAAAAAATAAAACCATGAAATGTATTTAATGACTATAATACATGGGTCTTTTTTAAGTTCTAACCAAATGATACCTACACATTGCTCGTCGTGTTCTATTTGATACAAAGTGACATGTCACTTGACATCGATCCCTATTTTTAGGGATACATTATTGAATGAATTGATTCATCGACATCCTGCCGTCTCTCGAGACGATTATGCATCACCGTTATGTTGGGTTCCATTTCTTCGTGTGGCTGAGCCGTCCTATCCTTGAGTGACAGTCTTTTGCACACGAGTTCTGTGCTTCCCAATGTTTTGTCCTTTCTCCTAGCTCTTCTGTCTGTAGCCTCCTTCATCCTGCGTTCCTCGACTACTAAAACTAAACACATATTCTGTAGGCCTGAGACTAATCTCTTAAGGCCTTGGCTAGAACCTGGGCAATCTGCTCCATCTGCTGAGCATTGCCATACAACATTGTCTTCACATGGGACTCGCCCATGTAGTTCCTCGACTACTATGACGCCCTCTTTGACAAATGTGCGCCACGTAGATCTGTCTTCTGTTTTGCATTCCCAGTCACTTGTGTTTTTCTGGCTGCTTTTATGTCTCTCTGGCAAACATTTTTAAATCGGAGACGTGGGCTAACATTCATTTAACCTAGTCTTCCATTTTTTAAAGATTATTTACAAATAAATGAACGTTTATACTATAAGTAAATTAATTGGAGAAAACAAAATTGCGTATTTACCTTGTCTAAGTTGTTTACATTGCTGTACAATTTCTGCTCATTGTAGTATTCTCTCATGATGACAACAATATTGATGTTCCCAAAATGTGTTACTGCTCTTGCATTGATGTTATATTTAATTTAACTTTATAAATAATTTACTTCTCTCCAAGTTCTTAATTCTCCTGTTTGCAATCTTTTTCATCTTTAACAACTTCCATAATTTCTTTACAATCCATCTTTTCCCTTATGAAAGTCTAAACAATCACGTGTACTAACATAGGTAAATAAATCTCCCACCGAACAAAAATTTGCAGTTGTTTTAATCACTATTTTTTTGTTACACGCATCAAATACAGAGTTACTAGTGCATTTTTCTATACAAAAAAAATAAATAATTGTATGCAATTTTAAGAGCCTGCCAGGTTCAATTATAAAAAACAACAAATTATATAGTTAGACAGCCAAATGATATATCGTATATTCTTGTCCTAAAGCCGATTTTTTGGGACAAAAGCTAAGGTAAATGTAGGGGGTCGACTTACGAGCGGGTCATAGGTGATTTCTGCAGGCACATTGAATATCGGTGTGGTTATTGTAGATCGTCAAGGTCCTTGTCTACATTCTACAAGATTTGACTTCTCTACCGGATGCTATAATATAGTATTAAAGATCTCCACGTACCTTACATAGTCATTTTATTTTTTTATTTTGTGAATGTTTTAATAAATTGTAACAATTTATTTTTATTTAGCAGTTGCAGATAACTTCATTCGTACTGAAGGCGGAATTATTTTTTTTCAAAATAAAAGATAAATAATACATTTTGTTTTAGAGTGATCCATTTGTTTAAGACACACATTATTCACAAGTTTATATTTAATTTCATCAACAAAATTATTATTTCTATTAACGTTTATCACAGATTTGGATACTTCCTACAAAGTAATGATGAAATAATAAATGTTATAATTGTGTGTTAGTCAATACGTCCTACAAAGTAATGATGAGATAATAAATGTTATCTTTGTGTTAGTCAATACGTCCTACAAAAGTAATGATGAGATAATAAATGTAATCTTTGTGTTAGTCAATACGTCCTACAAATTAATGATGAAATAATAAATGTTATCTTTGTGTTAGTCAATTCGTCCTACAAAGCAATGATGAGATAATAAATGTTATCTTTGTGTAAGTCAATACGTCCTACAAAGTAATGATGAAATAATAAATGCTATCTTTGTGTTAGTTAATATGTCCAACAAAGTAATGATGAAATAATAAATGTTATCTTTGTGTTAGTCAATACGTCCTACAAAGTAATGATGAAATAATAAATGTTATCTGTGTGTAAGTCAATACGTCCTACTAAGTAATGATGAAATAATAAATGTTATCTTTGTGTTAGTCAATACGTCCTACAAAGTAATGATGAAATAATAAATGTTATCTTTGTGTTAGTCAATACGTCCTAAAAGTAATGATGAAATAATAAATGTTATCTTTGTGTTAGTAAATATTGTACACATGTGTCACGCTGCATCAACATTGAATAATAATATCTCGAGTCTACTTGCAAATTTACTGTTTGTTACTTGTTGTTGTTGTAAAGTGGCAAACGTCTGTATAAATCTATCTTCTTACAACGTTCTTAAGAAAGTTACTGGGGTATAGGTTATATATTCTACACGTTTCATAGACATAATAAAAAAACCGTAAATAACAAAAACCGTAAAAAAACAAGTTTTTGACTATAAATCCTTTATGTACAAGACGTAACTAAAGGAGTGTACATTATAATACGCAGCGCAAGACCATTCAAAAATACAAAATTGCAGTTGTGTCGTAAAAAATGTTTAATATAATGCGCACCGATCAGAAATATGTTTACAAAAAGTGTTGTCAATAAAATACGCACCTTATTACGCGACAGAAAAGTTGTTCAATATAATACGCACCCGCGACACTCTATCTCAAAAAATAACATGATACATAGAAATAAATAAAATATTCTACAAATTCAATAATTTAATGACAGTACATGCGATCGATCTGAAATTTTGATACATCGTTTTTATCATCGGCACAAAACTGCCTGCAAAATTTCAGCTCGCTAGCTTACGAGGAAGTGGGTTAAAAATCGATCCAAATTTTGGCGAACAGCAAGCAGGCAAGGGCTCAAACAGACACTACGAGTTAATATAAAGCATTTTTTTAAAACCGTTTTTGACTCTAAATCCTTTACATACGAGACATAACTAAAAGAATGTTCATTATAATACGTAGCGCAAGACAATCCAAAAATCCAAAATTTTAAGTTATGTCTCGTAAAACATGTTTAATATAATGCGCACCGATCGGGAATACATTTTTAAAAAGTATTGTCACTATAATACGCACCTTATTGCGCGACAGGAAAAGTTGTTCAATATAATACGCAGGGGCGGATTAAGACTGCACGGGTCCCCTAGCTGGAATTCAAACTGCGGCCTTATTTAGCCAGAGTACCTTTAGATAAAATGATTGCTAGCAGCTAATATAAGACTGTAACATGAAACTATTCGGCCAAATAGATTATTCATGAAAAAACGAACACGAAGAAATAACTGTTTGTCGGTATCGTAAAATTGACTGTAAAAGACAATTTAAAAAATAATTTTTTTTTAAAAATGCCATTCCCGACCGGGGGATCGATCCAGCGAACGCATGCGACAAAAGCCTATATATATATACGATTAGACCACCAGAACTCGAGAAAATTTGTCAATTTAAGATATATAAGTGATATTCTTTAATAATTTCTCTTTGTGAGCCAATCAAATCAGGTTTTTTCGATTACTATTTATAAGTTATTTATAAATGTTCAGTATCACATCGTATCGGAATAGATATCAGATTAATAATCATAGATACGATTTTATTAATTATTTAATTTATCATATGTTCAGCGATTCGTGTAAATATTTGTCCATCTTTATTATAAACTATACTAAATTTGGGAGGCCCCTAAATCATCGGAGGCCCCTGGCTTTAGATCGTTCAGCCCCGCCCCCCCCCCAAAATCCGACATAGATAATACGCACCACGACACTATATCAAAAAAATTTAAAATGTTACATAGAGATAAATCAAGATAACCTAAAATTATTTTATTTAATTACGGTACATTCGATTTATTTGAAATTTTTAATACCTGATTTGTATCATCAGCACGAGTCTGCCTGCAAAATTTCAGCTCGCTAGCATACGAGGAAGTTGGTTAAAATTGATCCAAATTTTTTCTGCATCGCCCGCCTCAAGCAAGCAAGGAGACACCATGAGTTAATATAAAGTATTAAAAAACTAATGGGTTGTAAGTCGCCTACGGCACCCACTTCGGCTGTAGGGCGCCTAAGGCGCCCACTTTTTTTGTCAAAACCCCAAGTAACTTATCCTAATTTGATAAATACGAAATATTAAACTTCTTGAAATGTGCACAAAGTATTTTATAATTATAAATCCTCAATCCTATTTTTACATCGTTCCCTTTTCCAAAATTATGATAAAAGCTAAAGCAATAACATCATTTTTTTTTAAACGTGACTGAACTACCTTTGCTGTAAAACGGGGGGGGGGTGTGGTCATGTGGTCATCGGCGGCAGGAGTAAATTCAAGTGATACGTGGAGGTCTACGGCGGATTAAAGGGGGGTTGAACGGGCTAAAGATAACGGCCCCCAATGATTTAGGGGCCCCCAAAATTATTATTTTCTATAATAAAGGTGGGCAAATGTTTGCGTGAAGCCTTGAAAATATAAATAAATTAATAAAATCTCATCTACTTATCAAGAGAAAATGTCGAAGAGTGTTAAATACCAGAAATCGTCATCATTTGTAATAATATCTAGGGAAACCTAGCTTTAGAAAAACCATCGACTTCTATTTAGTTTGGAAAACTTACGACACAAAATTTTGACATAGTAAAGCATAATTCAATAATCGAATTTTTAACCAAATTCCAAGTTAATACACTGTTTACGAGTTTCGACGCTTCGACCTACAGACAGACTGCAGTAAAAAGTAGATATTCGAATAAATATGTAATTAAATACTAGTTAAGTATATACTCGTTCTAAAGCTGACTTGTTTGGGACAAAATCTAGGGGAAAATGTTGGGGTTCAGCTTACGAGAGGTTCATAGGCGATTTATGTATGTACATTAAATATCGGTGTCCCTAATTAACCTGAATTACATGTTGCGTTCCGTTATTAGCTAAATACCATTCATTCCTGTTGAGCGATTCATCAAGTTAATACAAATTAAGTCCCATACTGGATCAGGAATTGCCCAAATTATTTTTAATATTTTGTAAAAAATTGACATTCAAATTCAAGATTGCCGTGGACAGTCATACGACATTGCTGCAAGTATAAGTGGGAAGTATAACGGAGTCCAGACTATCCATCGTGAGAAGTGCAGTGTTGCTCATTATGTGCCGTCCACAGCTCATTCCTTTAATTTGGTTGGGAAAAGTGCAGCAGAAGGTTGTCCTGCTGCAACCAGATTTAAAAAAAATAAATATTTACTTAATTTTTCATTCTGCAAAATCTTTATACAGTGGCATAACAACGGCTTGGCATTGGGGCAGTTGCCAAGGGCGCCAGCCTGCGCCAGTGCAAAAGGGCGCCGCTAAATCTCTAAATTTTACATTTTTATTTAAATAAAAGGCGACAAAAATAAATTAGCCAAGGGCGTCAAAAACCCAGTTACGCCTCTGTCTTTATACCTGGCTTGTTGCATCTATTCATCGTTGGCAGGGTCTTCAAAAACAATCGAAAAGGTTACACGTTAGCAAAAAAGCCTTGTCTGACACAAGATGGTCAGCCTGACATGATGCTGTAAGATCTGTTAATAAATAATACCATGAGAATATTGCAGGACTGGAAAAATTGGCAACTGACGAAAATCAGACGCCTGACAGTCGACTTGAAGAATTTTGGGAGGAACTTGAATAACTGAAACTCGCTATTTTACTTGAAATGTGGGACACAATTTTAAAATGGTTTCAGAAAATGAATGCATCCCCTCAAGATACATTTGTTGAAATATCTTCTTGAGTTTGTTAAAAGACAGCGTTCTGAATTTGATTCCTATGAAGAAAAAGTAAAGGATGTGTCCGTGGAGAAAGAGTATAAACAATCTTCAAGGTGATTAAAGAAAGAGAAAGTGTCATCTTGATGAAGAGACATCAGTCGAAGCAGTATTTTCTCCAAGACAAAAATTCAAGGTTGAGGTATTTCTGGTATTCATTGACAAACTTTCTCCAGTCCCTACAACATCAGTTAGATACATATAAATGCATCCATGAGAAATGTAGCTTTCCTACAAACCTTACGGATCTCAGCAATGATGCCATCCGAGAGGTAGCAGCCAAGTTAATGGAAGAATATTCAAGTGATTTCGAAGACTGCTTTCCTTTAGAATTAGTCTAATTTTCAGAACTCTTCAAAAAGTTTATTGTCCAGCCCCAGGATCAGGAAAAGGAAGTAGCACAATGTGAAACTCAAAATACATGCACAGAGCTAAATATGTTGCTGTTTTTTGATGAATGAGCTAAATTTTACACAGTCCTTTCCAAATTTACACATTGCACTTCGCATGTATCTTCCGTTGATGACATAAAAGTGCAGCTGAGAGCGATCATTTCCAAAGTTGAAAAACATAAGTTATGAAATTAGAAGTTGCATAGGACAACAAAGACTGAGTACGCACTCTCTCTAATGTGCATTGAAAGGGAAATCGTAAGCTCACTTAATTTTACTGACTTGATTAAAAGTCTCGCCGTGAGAAAATTTCGCAAACGAAGTTTCTAAAGATTGAAATAATTAATAATAAATATTTTAATGAAGGGTGGACAGTGTAACTTTATATTAATTTAATTGACATCTATTTAATTTTTTGTCTTATTACACCCTGCATTACAAGTTACACAGTCTTATATTAGACTGCTAGTGATCATCTTATTTAAAATTACGTTGCCTGGACAGGGCCCCAGTTTTAATTGCAGCCAGGGGCCCCGAGCAGTCTTAATCCGCCCCTGGTGGAGGTCACCTATAACAGACGGCTACATAGATTTACATAGAGATAAACTTAAAATGCATTAATTTAATTACGGTGCATTTGATCGATCTGAAATTTTGAAACAATTCATCGTTAGGTTACACAAGTCTATGTGCAGAATTTCAGCTCAAAAGCATCAAGGGAAGTGGGTCATTTTTTACGTTGGTTTTTCCGTCCGACAAAAGAGATCACGACAAAAAAGACGGTGAAGTTAATATAAGAGACTCAATAAATACCAGCGAATTCATGTTATATAAAATTTTAAAAAAAAATTTTTTAATGTTACATTGCTCCAGCAATTTTAAGTAATTTTATTAAGAACATGGTAAATATTTTTAAATAATTTTTTTAAAAATTAAATCAATATTTTGAAAGAAGGAAACATTAAAGAAAATAACAAAACGTAGACAAAGTAAAGCTTACAATAAAAAACTTGTAATAGATGGCTTGACTTCTCCCTACAACGTCATATGTTTTAATAAAGTGGAATATTCATTAACAAGAAAAACGTATTATATGTGCTATATAAAACATAAATAATACAAACAACAAATAGATTAATACAAACTATCATTCGCAATCATCATAACTTAAACAATTGAAATTCTAATTCAGCAAATATGTTGGTTACCCTTACAAATTATAATAATTACAATAGACTAAAAAGTATATTGAGAAAAACATTAGACTAAACATAATCAACTGCGTTAACAATGATTGTAAGAAAATATCAACCATTTTGTCAAGCTTAAAAAACACGATAAATGCTTCATCAACATCAAAGAATCCTAAACTAAACAGATTTTGTGTACGTGTGTAAATATAAGATGTGGTTATTATGCAATTGTTGTTTTATTCTGAAAACTTGCTTTAAAAAATATGGAAAATCTATAAAAAGACTTAACTAAGGACACGAGCTTCTTCTCATTATATTCGTTGGATTAATTTATTTGTGTTTTGTTATTAATCAATGACATGGCGATTGACCAAAATTAAAATAATAAAATATGCACAGTCAACATTCAGTGCGAATTAAAGATTGTGACAAAGGTCCCATGCCACTGAGGTAAGTCAAGGCGTTGATGGGTGTGTATGTTTGTAATAGCTAGCAATAGTTTAGTTTATGTTTTATTTACCCATACCAAGATTAGCTAGTAATAGTTTAGTTTATGTTTTATTTACCCATACCAAGATTAGCTAGTAATAGTTTAGTTTATGTTTTATTTACCCATCCCAAGATTAGCTAGTAATAGTTTAGTTTATGTTTTATTTACCCATACCAAGATTAGCTAGTAATAGTTTAGTTTATGTTTTATTTACCCATCTCAAGATTAGCTAGTAATAGTTTAGTTTATGTTTTATTTACCCATCCCAAGATTAGCTAGTAATAGTTTAGTTTATGTTTTTTATTTTTACCCATCTCAAGATTAGCTAGTAATAGTTTAGTTTATGTTTTATTTACGCATCCAAGATTAGCTAATAATAGTTTAGTTTATGTTTTATTTAGCCATCCAAGATGGGCTAGTAATAGTTTAGTTTATGTTTTATTTACCCATCCTAAGCTGTACATTTCTAAAATTTCTGTTAAAAATAACATTTAAACTCCCAACGTTGAGTAATGGGTGTGTGATGTTTTAACGATTTTGACCCAGAGACTTTTACTTTGACGCGCAAGAACTAATAAATGAACTCCTTAGGAGACTGTCAACCAGTCAAGCTGTTTTTACATCCACCTTACCTTATCATTAATGTGCAATTTTTAAAGGTCACCTAAAGGCGTCGGTAGAGGGGTCATTCAAGCCCCTAACCACACCCCCTCCCCAAGCCGATCCCATGTAACCGGAAAATAAAAATGCAATGCGGTCTCACAGTCCTTAGTAAAGTTGTCAACATTCTCTCTGCCCCACCCTTTATTAAACTTTCCCATTACTCTCGCCAGCACGTGTCCTTTGGTGGTCGCCTAGTCTAGCCCTCGTACCATGTCATAGTGTGACATGTGCCAGCTAACGTCCAGTCCCTAGTACCTGGTTTAATATGTCCAGCTAACGTCCAGGTTCTAATACCTCGGTTAATATGTCCAGCTAACGTCCAGTTCCTAGTACCTGGGTTAATATGTCCAGCTAACGTCCAGTCCCTAGTACCTGGGTTAATATGTCCAACTAACGTCCAGTCCCTAGTACCTGGGTTGATATGTCCAGCTAACGTCCAGTCCCTAGTACCTGGGTTAATATGTCCAGCTAACGTGCAGTCCCTAGTACCTTGGTTAATATGTCCAGCTAACGTCCAGTCCCTAGTACCTGGGTTAATATGTCCAGCTAACGTCCAGTCCCTAGTACCTGGGTTGATATGTCCAGCTAACGTCACGTCCCTAGAACCGGGGTTAATATGTCCAGCTAACGTCCAGTCCCTAATGCCGGAGTTGAAATGTCCAGCTACCATCCAGTCCCTAAAACCGGAGTTTATATGTCCCGTCCCTGGTACCGGGGTTGAAATATCCAGCCAATAGGTAGGGGAATGATAGATGTTTATTATTATTAACCACGTTTTATTAACTCACTTTTGTTCCTGTGGCATTGTTTGTCCAAATTTTTTTTCAAATCTGCCAACTTAAAATTAAACAATTTTTGATGGTCCTAGAGATCTCAAAATTTTACCACATATAGATCTGGGATGACATTGCATTGTATCAAAATTTCAGATCGATCGAATGTACGGTTATTAAATTAATGCATTTCTTAGTTTATCTTAATATAAGCATCTGTACCTGCCTGCCGTAGTTTCATTTCATGTGGCGAGTTCACCCCGTGACCTCATCGCTTTGTTATTAAACGTTGGGCGGGCGCTGATGAGGTGTTTGGTAAAATAAATAGAGGTAAAAAAATATTTTTTAAAACCACGTTTTTAATAGGGGACTAAAAAGAATAAAATAAATAAAGTTTAAAAAAAAATGATTTTTAAAAACCACGTTTTTATAAGTGGACTAAAAAGAACAAGAAGTAAATAATTTAAAACTTATAAGTTCAAGTACTTCAATTTAATATGACTAAAAACGTGGGGCGGGTGTTTGGTATAAAAATTAAAGATTTCGAATTTAGAAGGCAAAAGAGAGATTTATAAGTGAGAGAATGAGTGAACCGCATATGTTAAACCTCATAAGCGCCCACGACACGTTTTTAGTCATATTAAATCGAAGTACTTGAACTCAGTGCTGCCAGTGACAATTTTGGGAAAAACCTAGCCAACAGGTAAAAAAAAACTAGATCCGAAAGAAAAAACTTAGATACGCTAAAAATAAACAAATATGACGTCACAAAGCTCCCATCCACCCCCCCCCCAACCACCAAAAAAAAGCCGTGTTTCCTACTTAAAATTCATCATGTTTCAAATCAATTTTATGTTATTTCAGTATGTATTTAGTGTTAGACTGCATTCTAATAATAGTAACTCGCGTGGAGCCATTTAAAACATCAATAAATAAATTTTATTTGTAAGTAATCAAATATTTAAGTGGACGTTTCATTTAAAGTTGTTGCTTTTTTATATGACGTTACAGTTCTTAAACACCTCCCTCCCCTTGTCACACATCTCACTAAAGTGTGATCCCCTGCCACCCCCATCCCCCTTTTAATTACGTGACGTCATTTATGGACGGCCCTTAAGGTATTAGTATGTTGTACATAACAATTTGTAAAATATACGAGAATTTATATGTTTGTTGTTACATACGGAAAAGGAAAAGTGTTTTTATAACAATGTCTAAAAAACGAGGATTGTATGAGATTATCTTTGTTTTATACCATGAATGCTTGAAAGAATATTCTCTCAACGCAGACAGAAGAAAATGGTAGAGCTGTTATGTTTGTGATGAGGTCTAATAAAATTGAATATTTTGGCTCATTCAATCTGTTTTATCTTGTACCAGATTTCTTTAAACAGATGGCACCACAGCAGCGCCATCTATCGAATTCAGTGGGGTGGAGCTATAGATATAATTTAAAATGTGAGAGCGGGTGAAAAAACTGTTGCCACCTAATGTATAACTTGTGTTTTTTTAATTTTGAAAAATCGAATTTATTTAGGATATTACTTGCACATATTTATTAATTTTTGTACTTAATATTGTTTATTTACTTTTTTAAAAAGAAAAACCTAGATTATGGCTATTTTTGAAATGAAAAACCTAGAAACCTAGACAAGGTCGAAAAAACTTAGATCTAGGTTGAAAAACCTAGCTCTGACAGCACTGCTTGAACTATAAGTTTTAAATTATTTTCTTCTGTTTAGTCCACTTATAAAAATGTGTTTTTTTTAAAAATCATTTTTTACCTTTATTTTGACAGTGTATCCCTAATTGTAGGGATCGAAGTCAAGTGGCCTGCCACTTTGTTAAAATGAGAAATTACTCTTAAAAGAGGAAAAAGGTGTGGGGTGTGAATTTAAGACTTACATCTAAATCAAAAACGTTATAAAAAACTCATTGTTCCACATCTTTTTTAAATAAATATATTTTAAATACATTATTTCTTCGCAATTTATTAAAATTTATATTTTTTTAAAAATAAGACGTATAATTAAATATTTGTAAAACACAAGTTATTAATATTATGTATCAATGAATTTAAATTACAGTTTATTGGGTTAAAAATAAGATCTTATTATTTTATTTGCTAATTAAATTTTCTCAAAACAATGCCCTATTAAAAACACCAGTGTCGGTGCTTTGTGGTGCGGTACTAGTGTGAAAGCTACATATAGGATCTATTACTTGTTTATGAAACTCCGTTCACCTATCTGAAACGGTACCGAAGCTTTAGTGTTCGA